>JACDRP010000544.1:0-37011 GCA_013841185.1 Hycleus phaleratus | reverse complement strand
AATATTCAAACCCTCTCTGTTTTTCGTACAATAAATTTATAGAACTGAGATAGTTGAGGGCATTTTTTTTCCAGAAAATGTTTCAACTTCACTATCTCTTTCTGTACTCAAACCAGTTTCGAAATAAGCATTTTAGCACCCTTGACCGCAACCGGCAATCTTGCCAAAATTGAGAGGATTTAGAGTGGAAAATTATCCCCAATTTCCCCTATTGACTTGACCTATTCGCGTCGTTTATTTATTTTTATCTCGATGAATTTATGTTAGAAAATTTTGACGAATCGTCCTAGATATTGTGAATTTTCAATTTTCTAACTAGAAACGCTCAAATAATCAGCTTTGACTTGACAGTCAAATTCTAAAATAATTCTATTCTAATTTAAAATTATTTCCTAAATACCACAATTCTAAACTTTGTATCGCTCTTAAGTAGTCAATATTTATACAAAATAATAATTTTTCTTCAGTTTATTTGATTTATAAGAGACAATACGGATTTTCCCTGTATTTATGCCAAAATATTCAAAAAATCTACACTATAATTTAGTAAAAATAACCTGTAGATTCTAGTCTATAATTAACGTAATCTTTTGTAAATTTGCACGATTTTATATCATCAAACACTAGATTATCTAGTAATTATAATAAAAACAACCAAACTAATGAGCAAATTTTATCAGTTTTGGCCCTAAAACTGGAAAATTTCCACACAATAAACACCACTCATGTCTATCAACATGCATGAGATGCCAAGTAAGAGAACACAAACAATAAAAATTCAGACACGAGAAATCCATTTGAAAAAGGCACGCAAAAATTTCATTAGTTGTCTTAGATAAACGAGCGAATTCCACCACCTTTACTGTCCCTATTATTATTAAATACGGTCAAGGGTAGACCGTTGCGGTTCTTATTTACAATTATCGATACTAGATCACGAATTATTAGATTTATAGAAGAGTCTAGATAATTTTAGACTTTTGTTGTTTATTTTCGAACAATTCCTGTTTAAATTCGCGATTCTCGGAACTAAGTTTCAGTTTATAAAGATAGCCATTGATTATTTTGCAAATACAGCCAACGTTCCCTATTAAAAAAAACCGATATACAACTACTAATTTAGAAAAATCGGTTATTCCAGAAAATTGAAGCGAATATTGAAATTAAACAATATTTAAACACAAACCGCCTCTATTTTTAATCAACACATTAAAACGCAGTCAGCACAGAAAGATTCCACTGTAAACATCAATTTCCAATCAAAGATATCTATGCAACTTGCATCTACACTAATGTATTTTGTGTTGTATAACCCACAAATTATACCGAAATTATTTGAAATATTATTATTGTTGTAAAATAAATAAAATAATACTACAAGAATTAAGAATAATTCAAAATATAATATTTCCATCAATTATATAATAATTTTTGTGGGTTTTAAGGGCTTAATTAATTTTTTAATAATCAAATTGAGCGTACTGCCACCTGTTGGTTGGTAGTTGAGTGTGGAGGTGAGTCATATAGGGCTTGTGATTGGGTGAAAATTACGTCATTTGAAAATCTATTTTTAGTCGACTGCGCAAACGTAAACAGCTGAAAGTCCGCCATTTCTCTGATTTATTGTTGTCTATTTATTAGTTAAAAGTAGAGAAAAAAGCATGAGATTTTGTTATGTAAACTATAATCGAATCGAGACAATGATTTTATTACGAAAATAGAAGGTGAGTAATAATTAATTAATAATAATTCCGCATAATTTATTTAATTAATGAAAATTAGATGAATTAATAATAGTAGATTTGTAATATCCTCTAATACTGTTTCTACAATTAGTGTACATTATGATGAATAAAATGTGTACATTTATGTCAACGTCAAGTAATTTTTTCGTGTATTTAACGAATATAAACATTGTATCAAAGCAACACAATTAAAAATCAAACAAGCAATTGAAATTTGAATTGTTTTATCGTTTTATTTATTTGCTGTTTTCTGTTTCTCTTGTGTTTTTCCAGCACGTGTGAATGGTGTTGACGATGATGATGAAGCATCGCTGATC
The DNA here is from genome assembly GCA_013841185.1 of Hycleus phaleratus. Lineage (NCBI taxonomy): Eukaryota > Metazoa > Arthropoda > Insecta > Coleoptera > Meloidae > Hycleus > Hycleus phaleratus. The sequence goes on along the minus strand of JACDRP010000544.1, from coordinate 34,949 downwards.
CGACCTGTTCCAACCACCCCAAAATATTGAAGCAAACAAACAAAAAAAAAAACATTCACACAAACACACGAATACATCAACGATCGAGAGAAGTTGTGTTATTTACGTTATTTTCGTCGGTTTTATAATTTACAAACAACAAAATTCGATTGTTATTATTTTTGTGTCATTTTTGTACCAAAATTATTGTATAAGGAGCGATTTGTATTAACTGTTGTATTGTTGAAATAATGGGAGCATTTTTAGAGAAACCAAAGACAGATAAATTTCAAGAATATGGCGAAGGTAATGGTCTTCGTTATGGTGTTGCCAGTATGCAAGGCTGGCGTATTGAAATGGAAGACGCACATATGGCCAGAACGAATTTGGGTGATGCTCTTAAAGATTGGTCGTATTTTGCTGTATTTGATGGACATGCTGGTGCTAGAGTTTCAGCACATTGTGCCGAACATCTATTGGATGCCATCATGCAAACCGGCGAATTTCACGAAGATGTCAAGAAAGGTACGTTTATTTAAGAAAAATCGTACATCTGATTTATTGACGTTTATTGAATTGTAAATTATCTAAATGGCAATCGTAAACGTTGATGTTTTATTGTTGTAATTAATTTTAAACGATTCTTGGACGACGCGCATTTAGATCGATTCGAGATTAATTTGAAGACAATTTAGATTCGAATTTACAAAGTTAATAATTTCAATTCACCTATANTTAAACGATTCTTGGACGACGCGCATTTAGATCGATTCGAGATTAATTTGAAGACAATTTAGATTCGAATTTACAAAGTTAATAATTTCAATTCACCTATAATTTAAACGAAAATTACGCAAGATCCCGATTGAATTCGCATAAAAAATCCGAGATTATCTAACAGATCCTGGGGGATTGTTTAGAATTGATATTTTGTTGAAATTCTAAAAATAATTGATTGCAAAATATTGTACTATAATGCAAGACACCTAATTTATAAATAAATTTATCTTCATTTAAAATAAATAAAGCAAGACTCATCGGTTGATCTTTTAAAAATGCAAGCTTTTGATCTGTTTGAGTTTCTACAATAATTCAAACAGGGTAGACACTTGCAAAATTATTTTATAATCGAATATCGAAATGGATTTCTTGTTAATCTAATAATAATCGATTATAACATGGTTTATATGGTTAGTTTTCTCTACAATTCGATTGATTTTATTCCAGGTATCCATAATGGGTTTTTAGAATTAGATAATAAGATGCGCTCGTTACCTGAAATGGAATCTGGTGAGGATAAAAGTGGTACAACGGCTGTATGTGCATTTGTATCGCCACGTTTAATTTATATAGCAAATTGTGGTGATAGTCGTGCTGTATTATGTCGTAATCGTTCACCAATATTTTCAACACAAGATCATAAACCCGGTTTACCATCGGAACGTGAACGTATTGTTAAAGCTGGTGGTAATGTTATGATACAACGTGTTAATGGTAGTTTAGCTGTATCGAGGGCATTAGGTGATTATGAATATAAGAATGTTGAAGGACGTGGACCATGTGAACAATTAGTATCACCAGAACCAGAAATATTCGTATTAGATCGTAATGATAATGAAGATGAATTTTTGGTATTAGCATGTGATGGTATATGGGATGTTATGAGTAATGAAGATTTATGTGAATATATACATAATAGATTAATGGTTACAGACAATCTGCAAGATATTACCAGTCAAGTTGTCGATACCTGTCTATACAAGGTATACAAACTTTAATTTTTACTATATTCTCTTATAAAATTAACACGTTTTTCGTATCCCATCCTAGCTCTTATTATTTTAAAAATATTTCTACAATTATAGAGATTATTTTACCAAAATTTGAACCCTGTAGCTCATCGGAAAGTTGGTCAAATAATTCTTAATAACTTAAATACTCCCGTATTTTTTCAATTGTATTATAGAATAAATTAGAATTATAAAATAAATTCCAAAATACAATGAAGACAAATTTTGACCAGCTTCCCGATGATCTACTTAGCTCAAATTTTACTTAAATAATATCAGGGAGTTGTCTAAAAATTAGAAATATTAGGGAAGTGCCACAAACAAAATCGGAAACGAAACGACAGTTTTTCAGTACAAAAACCTTGGACTGAAATTGTTAACTTTTCATCAATTTTCCGGAAAACTAACAATCTTATCCGGAAATTCCTGAGAGATTTAAAAAGCGTTTTAAATTTCCTATAGTGTTTTTCACTAAAAAATATATAATTTGTGTGGAAACTCCAATTATTTGACGAGCGATTTGAAAAATATTTTATGCATTAATTAGAGAACCCTTGGAGATTATTTTATCAAAATTTGAGCCTCGTAGCTTACCGGTAAGTTAATCAAAAAATGCTCGTTTGTGACCACGTCGTTTAATAAAAATAAATACACATGCAAATGACTCACAATGACTAAAGAATGTTTTCAACATTGTTTTTCGTCTTTCTCAATTTGTTTCGCTAAAATTTGAACCATGTAGCTCATCGGAAAGTTGATCAAATAACTCGAGGATATTTTTTCTCAGTTGTATTCTAAAATAAACGCGAAAGATTTCTACCCATTCCAGAATACAATGGAGAAATTTTTTGACCAACTTCCCGATGAGCTACATAGCTCAAATTTTACTTAAATAATCTCAGGGGGTTGTCTAAAAATTAGAAATGTTGGGGAAGTGCCATAAACAGAATAGGAAACGACAGTTTTTCAGTACAAAAACCTTGGACTGAAATTGTTAACTTTTCATCAATTTTCCGGAAAACTAACAATCTTATCGGGAAATTCCTGAGAGATTTAAAAAGCGTTTTTCACTAAAAAATATATAATTTTTGTGGCAACTCCAATTATTTGACGAGCGGCTTGAAAAATATTTTAAGGATTAGTAGAAGGACCTTTGGAGATAATTTTATCAAAATTTGAGCCTAGCAGCTCATCGGCAAGTTAATCAAAAGTCGCTCGTTTCTGACCATGTCGCTTAATAAAATGAATTACACATGCGAATTACTCATAATGACAAAAGAATTTTCTCAATTTTATTCTGAAAGGGGTAGAAATATTTTACATTTATTCTAGAATATAATCGAGAAAAATAGTGGAACATTCTTGAATCATTCTGAGTCATTTGAGGTGCTTAATTCGTATTGAAAAATCACAACGTTATGCAAAATGAGATCCCTTCTATTAATCCTTGAAATATTCCTTAAATTACTCATCAAATATAGAAAATCGATAATATTTGCTAAATTAAAGGAGAAAATATGATTTAAAAAAAACACGAGATTTTCTGCTGCAACTCAAAATTTAATTCGAATTTTCAGATCAGAATACATCTTCGGAGACTCCCCAAAATTCTATTTCTAATGATATTTGAGTCATCAAACAAAAAAATTCGTATACTTTAGACTTTTAAGTTTCAATAAATTAATATTTCCTCATAATTTCTGTTATATATCCGCTGAAAAAGACGCAGAAACAGAAGCAGATCTCTTCTAAAAATTACTAAAATATTTTCCAAACCGTTATTATACTGTTATTATAAGAGCTAGGAGTTTTTAAATGGAATATTGAGTATAATAATTGATAATTTTGTTGTTATATTTGATTTATAGGGCAGCCGGGACAATATGAGCATTGTGCTGGTGGTATTTCCTGGTGCACCAAAGCCAACACCTGAAGCCATACAAGCTGAAAAAGAACTAGACGCCACTATTGAAAAACACATAAAAGGTTGTTTTAATTTTACAATTTGTCAGGGTATTTAAGAAATCGTTTTTATCTAATTGCCACATAAACAAATATTGTCTGATAAGATGAATCAACTTTAAAAAAAAAAACTCGTATCTATTTACACAATTTCTATAAATACTTTGGTTATTTTCTATTTGATTTTTCACCTCCATAGTGTCTAGAATTGTAACGATTGATTCCATAATTCCTAAACCAGATCGTTTTAATGCAATAATTACAGTATTGAACTATAAAAGACATAAGTATTAATAGAAGGAATTGTGTATGTTTATATCATCATTGCAATAAATTGGGCCTTATTAATTCAATATACTTGTTAGATTAGATGTGATATATTAGAAGAATTTATCCCTCCAAATATTTATGTATACGAAAGTATTTCGACCAAGAAGATTTCTTCCCTTTTTAGAAGCTTTATATTTACACAAATATATCTAATGTCGATTTTATTAGAACAATACGTAGTGATTTAAATGTATGTGTTCAAAAAAATGCCAAATGTACAAAATAAGGAATCTGGATATCTTCTATTGGGACCTCTATATTCCTTATTATTGTCCCTTTTATTTACAATTAATAGTATTAAGGAATCTAGTTGAATTTTCTTTATTTCTCATCTTTCCATACATTTTAATTTATTTAATTTCTATCGAAATCATTCGTATTTGTAGTCGTCTCATCGTTTCATATTTCCACATCAAATTTATTTCGTTATTTATTTTTCATTGAGAACATTCCTTGATTGTTGCCATTTCTGTATTCGGTTTGTTTTCTTCTTTCCGGTTTTTTTTTTTTTTTTTTTGTTAGAAGAATGAATAAATTGTTGCCCCAAGATTCGAGTTGTTTTATTGATTGTATGCGATATTTTTTTCTTTTTTGTTTACAGAAATTGTAGAAAGTTTAGACAAAATTGAATTTGCAGCCGTACTGCATCAGCTCTCCGAAACCGATATTGAAGGATTCCCACCTGGTGGCGGTTTAGCGTCAAAGTAAGATTATTTATTTTTTTTATAATTTCTATTCGAATTTTTTAATTATTTTTATTTGTTTATAAACAGGCGTGCGCTCATTGAAAAAATCTTTAAAGAGTTATGTCCAGATAAGGCTGATACTGTAAGTTTAGGTTGTAATTTTTTTTAACATTTGGCTTAATTATTATCAAATAATAAAAAAAATTAAAACTTGAATGAATTGTGACTGGGGTGAACAGAAAACAAAGGGTTAAACTGTATTAAATCATTTTTGTATATTTTTGCTTTTTTGGTTTATTTTAAAATATAAACATTTAGTTCTGCATAATGGTTTTGGTGCTATCTACAATTTTGTTTTAACAATACAAGAATTGCACAATATCGACGATAAACTAGATTGTGGGAGTATTTGATAAAATTTAGTGTTTCGAAAAGTAGAAATCAGCATACAATTCTATATTCTTTTTTTTAATATTAATAGGCAAATGTATGCTAATTTTTATTGCATAATCTAAGCGATAAAGGCAAACAATTGTAGATTTGTACAGTGAAAACACGACTAACACTTGAATCTATACAGAGACGCACGTTTTAATTGAAGTACCATTGAATTTGCACGTTATTATTAATTTAGTTCCTTTTATTTTATTTTTAACAAAAAATTACTAAGAACTGCTTGCAACAAATTAGATAATTATATTTGTATGTATGTGTGTTGTTTCTACTTAGTCAGTAATTGTATAATTGCTATAATTTCAACTAAATTCGACTCTACTGACTATTGTAGAATCAATGGTGAGATTTTCTGTTTTTTATTGTCTAAATTCAACCCGAAATTCATATGGGAATTGTGTAATTTGCTTGGGTTCAGGGTAAACACATAGAAAATTTACTTATAATGAGAGGATTTCCAACTAAAATATTTAGTTTATTACAGGACTTGGACCCTTGCGAGTAAAATTTTGAAGGACAAAACTTTGATGTATTATTGAAGTTAGTTTTAGGCTATTTTGTTTTTCTCTAAAAATATCAAAAAAAAAAATTATAGCAAAATTAGTAAAGAACAAAGAAACAATGTAATTATAATTGGCATGGTTTCTAGTATTAATTTTCTATAAACTTGTTTTCGTGCACTATCAATTGAAAGGAATTAAATCAAATCTTTTGTTTCGTTTTGTTATATTAATGTATGGCCTAATTTCTATCGTCAGTTACCAATTGATTCCTCATATTGTCAATAGAACATAAATTTGTTTTTATTTTGTACATTTTTAAGATGTTAGTAGTTCTTGTATGTTTTAGTTAAATGTGCACAAGTTCATTTTTACTACAACTATTCTACTGCTACCATTTACTACTATTAATTAGGTATTTTTATGTAGAGACGATCTTTTCTCAAACTAAATAAAAAAATCAATGTTGCCATTATATTTAGATAATATTTATACGATTTTTACAAGTTTATTTTATTTTCATCAAAATTAGGCGATTGTAATTTAAAATAAAGATAGATGTAAATTCGGTTGGTTCAGGTGTAGACGTCTTTTCTGTTGTATTTTTGTTTGCGTTTAATTATTTTCTTTCTGTCGTCAAAACGAATTAGACAAGATTCAAATTGATTGTAATTACATTTCATCCATATCTCTTATAAATATATTTGTTATTATGTTCTTTGTACAGCGATTGTTGTGTAAAATTTCAAATCTGTTAAAATTTATATTTTTTGAACTTTATCGTATTGTATAAAAATCAAGAATGTGTGCCGTATTATTAAGATAACTTAAGAATACTCTAAAATAAAGAGAATAAATAACTATTTAAGTAATAATTGGACGTTTGGTGGAATACCATCCATCCTCCATTTTGTAGTCAAATCTTCCTTAAATCATTTTCGATCCGGTGGATTACAAATGGCAACGTTTATAAATCGACATCTTATTGGTTTGCCAACGGATTTTAATGATCCAAATAGAATTAGAAGAGGCATTTCATAGATCAAAAAATGACGGTTTCCGTTTTGGAAAATTTTGATTAATTTTTGAGCTGTAGTGGCAAATGTAGCGGCACTTTTTTATTGAAATTCACAATTTTCCCTCATAACTTCAACAATATTGCCTATTCTGCAATGGAATTGCACATTTTGGTGGAAAATTGAAAGCGCTTTCCAAATCTGCCGGAAATTTCCCAATACCCTTGGTAGTTTTGCAGAAAATCGATTAAAAAGTTGAAATTTTAATTCCCCATTTCTACAGTTTCAAAGATAAATAGTTGTACAATATCTCATTGACGAGCTTATAGGGAACGCATGACAGACAGGAAAATTCCAATTGTGGAAAACTGGAAAAGTGCGAATTTTCCAAAAAGTACGGTAATATTCGGCTGTTATTTTCGTATATTAAACATGATAATTTGCGCGAAAATTTATTAGATTTTATAGAAAATTTTATTCCTTCATAACTTAAACAATATGGTTTATTCTGCAATGAAATTACATATTTTGATAGAAAATTGAAAGCGCTTTCCAAATTTGTCGGAAATTTTCCAATAGGGCTGTTAATTTTCTAGAAAATTGATCCAAAAGTTGAAATTTTAAATCATTTCTACAATTAGAAAGATAAACGATTCTACAATATCTCATTCAAAAGCTTATACAAAAGGGCAGTAGATGATAGAAAGGAAAATTCCAATTTTGGAAAATTAGAAAAGTTCGCGAATTTTCCAAAAAGTACGGTAATCGGTTATTTTCACATATTCAAAACGATTATTTTGCGCCAAAACTTATAATAATTTATAGAAAATTATTATTTTCGGTTAATTTATGAAAATAACACTTGAATACTCGTGTTTTTGTCAGAAAATTTTGTGTAACTTTCCTAATTTTCCGAAATTGGAATTTTCCCTTCCGTTTGTTTTCGGATAAACTTTTAAACGAGATAGTGTTCATTTTCAAATTGCGGAAATCGGGGATGTTTTCAAATTTTCATCAATTTTCCGGAAACTAACAAACCAATTGGAAAATTTCTTCCAAATCTGGAAAGCCCCTGATTTTATATCAAAATATGTAATTTCGTTGTAGAATAATTAAAATTACCAAAGTTATAAAACGAAAACGGCCATCCCTACTCGCGGACATGCAATTTCTAATTCAGTTTGCATCATTAAAATCCGGTAGAAAACAAATCAGATATCGAATTATATTGGCATTTTCGGCCCGGATCGAAGAGTGAAAATTCGAATTTCGCGCCCCAATGCGAGTTCAAATCGCGCGCCATTATTGACATTGACGCATGCCTGGAGGTTTTTGTTTTTGTTAGGTGAAATGCTTACAAATGGACAATTTTTTATTTAATTTATTTTTCTTTTCTAGTTAGTTTAGTTTCAGATTAATTTAATAAAATATATAAACATTTAAAAATAATTGTAAATAATCGAAATTAGTGTTAATTATATAAATTATTATAAAATTATAAATTACATAAACAATTATAATTGTTAGGTTGGAAGAATAACAACGAACTTGGGATAAAAAATTAAAATCCCCAGTGCAGTGGTGAATTCGTATTGTAAACCCTTTGAATTTATTTTGCGTGTGTGCGTGCATGTTTAATATTTATACAGATTGTACATGTTATGGCTACCAGCAGTTCAGATGAGAGCACAGCACCCCATAAAGAATTCCATTTATCATCGTCAACGGACAGTGGCAGTCGTTTATCTTACACAACAATAAAATGCCAACTTTGCAACAATTCCAGGAAGGTCTTCCATTGCAAAGACTGTGTTGATAGCGGACTGTTTTACCATTCGAAACGATCAGCTGTTGCTGAAAGGTAAACGAATAATCGAACCAATTCTGTTATTAATCGAGAATTTTGCAGTTATTTGGACAAGAAACGAACACTTTTAGAACTAGAAGAGAGTAAAAGGTTGTTGGAGAAGAAGTGCGTTAAACACTTGGAGACCCGACAAAGGGCTGATATTTTGGTAAAAGATTACCTAACTTGCAACTATCAATGCCGATTTTCGACAGTATTTTAAAGATTTCTTGTTAAAATTTAACAATTTTGGAAACTTACAAATTGAGAAATAGTTTGAAATTATGAAATACTGTCGGAAACGCTTCAATACTCGCCAATTCAATTATTGTACAAAACAATTTTTTCTAACAGCGAACAAAAATTAGACAATACCGCGATAGGAACCGAATTATAAAACTAGCCGTAGAAGAGAAGAAACAGAAACGGATCAAATACAAACAAGAATTAGAGAAATATCGTAAAGATCTCCCGGAAGCAACGCGGAAATTAAATAAATACGATGAAGTTGTTAATAAGGTGGTGTATGGAGCGGCTGATAAAATTGAAAAAACTGTACAATTGCAGGCAAAACTCCACGATAAATATGAAGAGATCAAACGGATTGTTAAAATACGAATCAATCAGTTGAAATATGTTTTCCCAATTAATCGAGTCGAACCGAAAATGTAATTGATTTTATTCTAATTATTTTATTTTGTTGTTTTGGAGATGGTTTATTTGATTGGAATTGATTGAATCATGTAACAGTTTTTTTCTACAATACTTAATTTAACAACAAATTTCTGTTTTAGTGAAATTGAATCACCCGAATCTGAAATGATAAACGCTTTAGCCGATGCATCACATACAATGTACATTAAAGATAGATGGGAATATACCGATTATTCAGGGGAATTACAATATTCAATTGTTGAACCAACCTTGCCCGGTTCAGGAAATTATTCGCTCTATAATATTTGGGGTTAGTTGTAATTTCACCGGAACTATTGCTATTTGTATTTGTTTTATTTTCTTGTTTATTTGGCTTTGCTTGAATTCCTTCCGGGTGTATCAATTATTTAAATAATCGTTTTTCTTTCAAATAGTATCACATAACGAGGACGCCGTTCCTGTTAATCCCAATCCAGATTTAGTTGAACATAATCAAGCTTATAATATAAGTGCCGCCTTGACTTATACTGCTCAATTGATTCATGTTTTAGCGTTCTATTTAAATGTTCGACTACCATATCGAATGGTTTATAGGTTTGTGCAATATTCAATTAATTACTTAAAAAATATCAGTTTTTTAATGTGATTTCTAGCGATTTTTGTGGAAATTGTATGAAAAAACCGCAATTTACACGACGTGTAAACCGTTTAAATGCTAATATTTTATATTTATGTGCAACTCAAAATATTGATTTATCAACATTGAAGGCATCTGAAACTATACCGAATTTATTGAAATTGATCGATACAAGAAACCCATATTTAGGACGGTCTGTCTTCATTTAATTTCCTATAATATTTTTTTAAAATTAATTAAAATAATAGACACGGACCAATTGAGGTTGACGATAAAACTGCAGACTTCCTAGAGAAATCTTTAAATGACGATGCGGAAGGTAGCGGTGAGAATACTGATACAGATGAAGGTGATAATTTCCATAAAGAATGGGAGACTGTAATTATTATTTAATTAAAAATTCGAATTTGGATTAATTAGATGAATTATAGGTGCCGCATATACCTTGTCAGGATATAACAACAGGACCCGGACCAGTTCAATCAACACAAATGATAACAACCCAACAAGCTACTAGTATGGCTGGTGGTTTAGTTACTAGTGCCGTTGCTGGATTATCATCAATGTGGCAACGAATCTATCGATAGATTTTAATTTTACGCAACATTAGAATATTTCGGGTTATTTTCGTTTAATTTCGTTAATTTATCATGACTTAATGTGATTAAATTAGAATATTTTATTTTGAACGACTGATTGTGTAAATAGTTGAATTTGTTTCCGGTTTTTACAATATTGTTAATATTTGCACAATTCGATCGTCTAAATAATTAAATTGCCATTAAAATAAGGATGTTCTCACCTTGCTTATAGTTGTGTAAAAGAGAAAATACTCTCAATTGTGATGTTTTTAGTTCTTTTATAAATTGTTAATATCCGATTTTCTGTAAACGTATACATTTTCGTCCTATTAATCTCACAATTAATCAGATTTGATACAATTTGGGAGACAACAACAGAATTTGCTAATGTAAATAATTTTCAACAAATCTTATGGTAAAACAAAGCGCAATGTTTTTTAATAATAACTATTTTTAAATATTTAAAAACAACGCCCGTACACCTAGATTTTAGTGAATAATTAGGCGTGTTTTATATCTTTAGAATCATAATTGTGATATATTTGATGATAACTGAAGAAAATACGTTGAAATGAGAAAATTGCTAGTTATTAATTTTTATAAAAATACATAACAATTGAATGTTAATTAATATATTTTAAATAAACCAAAAAATTGTACCGAACATAACTAAACTTTCTTTCAGATTATCTTTTAAACTAATCACAGGTGAATCATACTTCTTCGGCAGCTACTTCGGCCCAATTTGGATCAGTGGTACCGTGTAAAGGACACTCAACAGGACAACGACCATTACTCTAAAATAGACCGATTTTAATTATAAATTTGTCGATAAATATGGCCAATATACATGGAATAATCGGTGGCTCCGTTGTATTGCATGACTTTTGCGCATTTTAAGTACCAAATGGTATTGGATTTCCAGTCGTTCAATGCATTGTTCACACACTGTTTTTGGTAGATTGTCATATTTATCAATCTATAAACACAAATTATTAACCAAGAACAATATCGGGTTCAATAGAAACCTACAGAAATTGGTAACAATTTGATTTTCTTCAATAAAGACAATTTCTTCGCTTTCCCACTGTACAAATGTATCACTTTCTTTTTCTGTTCGGAACACAGGCGGCATATAAAACCGGTCATTATAGCCTTCCCGTAACTGCCCATTTTAATTAAATTTTCAAATTTCACAATTAAGACACAATTAATTAATGGCGTTCCAATTTTTTTAATAAATATTCGAGACCATTGCGCAAAATAACCAAACACAAATGACAATTGAGTGACATTTTGACAGTTGAAAACAAAGTGAAATTAGGCACGCACCGTTGGCAACACTTGTCCATCACCTTTACAACAAATCAATCAAAACTACCGTAATTTTAAATAAATATTTCAATTTAATTCAAATATTGGGTAATTATTGTGTAAATTTCTATTTATTCGTTTAAAAGTACAGCCGGCAATTTTGATATGTCAGATTTGAATTGCGCGCCATTAGTTCGGTAACTTTACAACAAAAAAGTCACTAAATTCGAATGGCGGTTGTTGATGGACGTGTGTTTACAGTTGTCTTTTAAAGGTCCTGGAATTATACAATTTTGGTTATTTCAGTGTTCAAATACGGAAATTCAACGATGAAAACTCGCCGAAGAAGTCGTAAAATATCAAAAAAACAATGTCCGTGCAATTGTGAGTCAACAATTAAATCGCCCGAAATTCGGACCAACAGAAAGAAACCCAGAAATTCTTTAAAGGTCAATGAGAAATCGATAAAAATTCAAAAAACAACAAGGAAGACCAATAAAAAAGCCGATATTAATGTTAATAGTGTTAAAAAACAAATAAATGATACACCACAAGTCTTAAAGACAAACCAAACGAAAATCGCGACGAAAGAACCGTTCGTTGTATTAAAACGGTTAAATATTAAATCGCCAACGATGAAATTGAGGGGCAATCGGCAGAAGAACTATTGTGAACCGCCAAGTCCTGACGAATCAACCAGTCAGAAATCGATGGAGAAATCAATGGAAAAACCGACAGAAAAGATTCCAATTTATAAACAACCAATAGAGGAGGACACGAAGAAATCGAAAAAGAAAAACAAGAAAGGCGACTTATACGAATTCGATTCGGATTCTGAAGATACGAAACACAAACGACGAAAACAACATAAATTGAACGATTCTAGCCATGATGAATACAATAAAACCATCGAGAATATATTGAGGAATGTTGCGTTGAAAATTAGGGAAAGAAAACATAGTCCTGGCAAGAAAACTGAAACTGTAACTAGCAATAACACAAATCTTAATAATAAGAATGATGAAAAAAGTAAGATACGAGTAACGCGAAGGAAATTAAACGAGGAGAAAGCCTTCAAGGAGACACGAAATGATAATCAAATAGAAAAACCAAAACTAAACGAAGAACAAGCCGCCAAGGGAGCAATTGTAGAAAAATTGCCATCAAACCAATTACCTCATAGTAGTCAACATGATGAAGAATCGACCGAATTCAACAAAGATTCGTCGGTTTCATCACAAAAACTGGCACCCAACGATCTCGATAAGACGTTCGGTTTTCTCGATGATAACGAGGAAATTGCGGAAGTTTCCATGGACGATCAGGCGAATAAAACGCCGAAAATTAACATAATTAGCAATGTAAAATTGAAGCCCCATCAACAATTGGTATTTGCGAGAAATCCAGAAACACCGATTGTACAACCGAATGCTAACAGTACCATGATCTATAACGTCCTAACACCGTGGCGATTCAACGAAATTAATATTCGACGTAATCCGCATTTGATACAAGTGAAGAATTCAGCGTTGCCGTGTATAACACAAGAACCAGTATTGGAATATTCGATAATTGAGAAATTAGCATCGACACCGCACCATAATGGTGATGATCACAGTTTTAACGATAAAGAACAAAAACCGTCAGTTATACAGACACCGATTTTACGACGATCACCACGAAAATACGCCACACCAACCATACAAAAAACCCTAGATGATTATTATGGCAATAGCGAAAATAAGGAAAATCAACGTGTTATAACGCGATATTCGCTATTTGATGCCGATGAATTGAGTCCAATTAAAAGTGTTGATGATAAACGGTCACCGTTGGCCGCAATCAATTCGATTAAACGACAAATTTTAAACGATTTCAACGATAATACAAAAGATAGTACTCCAATTACAATAAATTTAAATAAAATCGACGATAAAGATGTAAAAACGTATTTCGGTTTTGAATCCGACGATAGTAGTAAAATTGACAATGATAAGGTGAATAAAGATGATCGGCCTTATCGTTTATCGATCAATACCAATGATAAGAAATACGAGGTTAAAAAGAAACGGGTACGTATTGAAGATGATAAAGAAGAAGAAGAAGTAGAAAATTCGCCAAATCAAGTGATCAGTGATGATGATCAGGATGATAGTAAGAGTGATGCTGAAAGTATCGGTGGGGGTTTATTTGAAGAAATGCACGATGATAAGGAGAAGGTAATTATAGAGGGGCGCTGGATTAAGTCGTATTCTCTAACTGTTAGTGATTCGTTACCAAGCAACGCTGTTTTATTCTACTCTGTACAATAAGAATGTCAATCTGCAGCGTTGTCATAGTAACAACCTCCAAGAAGTTAGAGAATATGACTGATTGTACATTTGAGAAGTCCTATAATTTGCGAAATATTTCAAATTTATAGAAGGTTACCTGAGATTCTTTTAGCAAAATTTGGGCTTCGTTTCCGAATGTCGGGTTTTTTAAAAACAGCTTACAGAATGACTCAATTTTGTGGAACGGGTGGAAATATTCCGTTATTACTCTGGAATAAAGAGCCATTTGGCTCAATTTTCGGTGAACTTCCCGACGAGCTACGATGTTCAAATTTGGGTAGAATAATCTTGAAGGAGTCTTCTACAAAACGGCCTTCCCGCACACGAATTTTTGCTTTTATTTAGTAATTGTGATTTCAATACAGGCAAACAAGTTGAAGAAGCGCAAAATTAAATGGATGTTAACTGAGGATAACGACGATTATAAGCCGAGAAAGCGGCGCAAAGATGTACGAACGAAAAAAGAGGTAATCTTTTTTAACGAACATAACAGTAGATTGGGGGATTTTATATTTGCATGTGGTTGGTTTGAGTCGTCGATCGGTAATAGATTCGTTTTCTTGATAGGAGGAGGCAGCCGAACGATGGGCAGAGCAATTCAATTCGATGTGTAAAGAGGTTGAGGAATTTCCATTAGAGATTGAGTAGGATTCGTGTATAACAAACGACCGTATACCTTTTTGTTTATTTATTCCTATTTTTTAGTTGTTTTCCTTTAATCTACAGTTTTAAATGTACATACATATTTTTAAATATGTTTATCCATAGAGCACCTTTATATTTAATAAAAAAAAATCATGACATTCTTGTTACAGTTATTGTTACATTGTGTAATTGTGTTATTTAATTAATCCAATAATTGAACGATTTCTTTTGTTTGATTAATCGTAAAAGAGCATTGAATTTATCTAAAAATGGTTAAAACAACCAGTGTCATTGTATATTTTTTATAATCGATGATTCTCTTTGTTTTCTATTATTTTTTCCAATGATTAGATAAAGTAAACTATTTTAACCTTGTTCAACTTAATATAGAATTAAAACACACTTGTCAGTAAATTAACTATAAGAAAGTGCACAGATGTTAACTGTACATTTATATTTTAGAATACAAGCGAGGGGAAATAAGAATTACAACAACAATAAAAAAAAAAGTAGTAAAACCAACAAGTCTCACAATTAGTGATGTGTGTTAACACGCTTTATTATCCGAGCTATAGATAATGACGCAGTTGGCAAAAGCAAGTATACTTTTGTACATTTAAGTAATGCAATTTTATCGGTTTAAAGCAAATAAACAATTTAGAAAGACAAAAAAACAGAACAGTTCGAAACTAGGTGTGTAAGCGGATTTAAACTAGACGCTAATTGTTATGTTTAATATTACAATTGCGTAAATTCGATTAAATCCATTAAAAGTGCGATAGGATATTGTTTAAATTATAGTCGTAATGAAAATAGATAAATTTCAACAAAGAACAACTTGACATTTCCCACATTTTCTTTGTTGTATTTGTCGAAGCGCACGTGTTGCTTTCGATTATTTATTCTTATTACTTTACTATCACTATACTCAAACACAGAGTACATACACACGAAAACGTGTTTTATTTTTTGTTTTCAACGGATTATTATGCGAAATTATACCAAAATGACTTCAACTGTATCTCGTTATATTTCTCGACTGCACATATTTAACAATAGTGGATCTTCAAAACAAAGAAAATCGAGTTATTCTATATTTAAAGATGTCACATTTTATTACTCGAAATTATTTGACTTCAACAAATAAAATCTAAAAAAATATTGACAAGCCCTCAACAGTTTTATGTGCTTTGGTAGCTTAAATTCTACACGTAATTTTAGATATGGCCATACAGTTTATTGCTTCAAGATCTTTAAAATAATCAAAATAAATTAAGATCTGTTTGTTTTATAATGCGATTCATACAGAATTAGCTATTTGAAACTTTCTAGCAGTATTCTCTAAGTTTTCGAGGCTTCGTTACCGGGACAACGCCGAAAATCGACCTCTATTCTCTAACTCTACATTCGTTACCATGATAACGTTGTGGATCAATTCTCTTTAATTCCGTCATTTATATTAATTTGGTACTGTTGCTATAGTTACGAACTTTTTATGGTTGGCCAAATTAATAGAAATGATGAAGTTAAGTCTGATCTATTCAACGAAATTGTTGATCTACAAAGTTGTCATAGTAGCGGATCTAGAAAAAGCTACAGAATACGATTGTATATCTTTACAACTGTACATACATTGGATTGTGAAGAGATTTTTAATTTTCAGCCTAACGAATCGTCTAAAAGTTGGAGAATACGACTGTAGACCTCAAACGAACCTCAATTCGTGATTATCGAGCCAAATTTTTACTTTTTTCTGGTACAGTACAATCTTACTTGTATGAAAATCATATAAAACTAAGCTACGAGGTCCAACTTTAATTTGGGACAAAAATCAAGATACATTGGCACATTTAGACAAGTTTCTTGTCGATTTTCCGGAAAACTAACTGCAATCGGAATATTATTGCAAAATAAGCAATATTGATCAAGTTATAGAGGAAAATATAAAAAATTGTAAAAAACATGCTCTCATATTTCGTTCTATAACTCAAAATTGCATTCGAATTTCGGTAAATAGAAAACACATTGCATACACCTTGAAATGCCATTTCAAACGCCGTTTTAATCATTTAAATCCATTGGAAAATAAGTGAGAAATTTTGGAATAAACAGTGTCAATTTTCGCGTACCAAATCGTCAGTGATTGCCTAAGTAATTCACCCTTTAATCTTGATTGTTAGAAAGCAAAAACCATATTATTCGTTTTGTAGCATTGTCTAAAGTGGAGACTTTCAGTTGTAAATAAATCAAAGTCTGGGGGTGAGGAGTCTTGGGGTAAGAATTTAAATCGATCTTTGTGGCGCCACTTATAGTCGATGTGGGCGGCTCAATTCCTTTTAAGATAAAGTTGGGGCTATCACTGATACAATACCAAATCTATGGGCAAAATATAGGGGATGATTTACAGGGTGGTTTATAAATCCTATAGGTAAAAATAATATTTTACTCGATACAACATAGAGTGCTATGATGTAATTATTTTTAATTGTCAAATAATTTTATAATTGAATTTTTTTAATTTGTTAATTTTTGAATGAAATTCTTTACCTTTGATAAACAATTATTTATTAAAATCGAATTAAAAAGGCTTTAATTAATAATTAAAATAATAATAAAATGACAAATTAGAATATAAATGGCGATTATTTCATAGCACTCTGTTTATTTTAAATTGAAAATATACTTTTAGGTTAAAAAAAATTAATAATTATGCAATAATTAGATTATAAGCTCAACAAATGTTATCTCTTATCAGTTAATTAGCCTTATCGCCACTTGAGATATCTTCAAATACCATCAAATACCTGTGCAATTTATAAAATTTTAGGTCGAAGTTTTGCAAAAAATCCAATTGATAAATAAAAATAATTAGTCCGAACGCAATTCCGTGCTCCAATTAAAAACGATTAATCTTCGACAATTTCATTAAAATTCTACACTAGTTATAAACGAAATGAGTCATATTTGTTGTTATCAAAGTATGCGGCTTGACTTCCGGTCGAAATTTACAATAAATATAAACAATAAACAAGCGAAAAAACGCACAGAAAAAATTAATGTCCGATCTCTTCATCTCGACAGCCACCACCACCCCTTCCCCCATACAACATAAATCGAGCAACCCACGACAGCTGTATGAGTCATCAACATTTCTACGAAAACCGAAGACACCACATCACGAATCGAACTATTCGTTTCGAATCGCAACAATCCGTAAAATTCCAACGCTTCTATTGGTCGATTGAAACAAGTTTAGTCATTGGATATTTTTAGTTCTGACATCACATCGAGCCAGTGGTTCCGAGAAAGGGTTTCCCTACGTTCGTTTGTTTGTGTGTGTATGCGTTTGGATTAGTAGATGACTCATCCGGTGTGCGTTTTTCTCAACATTGTTGTCGTTTTTTTGTTGTTATCGTCGTCGTTTCGGTGATTCGGCGCCACCGACGCCGTCGTCGTCGTCGTCACAACCACTAATTTCAAACACAATCACCATACGTAACTGTAATCGCGTTTGTCATAAAAGTCTTGTAACAAGTGTCTGTTTACTTACCTGGCCGATGGTTGTGGTGATATAACCGCGCACAATAACACAATTCTTGCAATTTTTTTTCTGTTATTTTTGAATAAATCGACCAAGGTTGTTATATCATTGAATAAAGAAAGAAAAAGACTCTCACTATCAAAATCTAGTCGGCGTGATAATAACAAAACGTGATCGTTTTAATCTTGTTATCCATTATTACTTAATTGTTATTATTATTATTATTATTATTATTATTATTACTAGTATTATTATTATTATTGATAAGAAAAATGAAACTGGAATTGAGCGATGGCATGTCGAATAATTCGGATTTTAGTAATGATAGCCAAAATTCACAAATGTCCACAACAGCTGATTTCCTAACCTCAATGGGCAATGGGGTGCTATTAACGCCTACTACGACGGTAAGTCGTTAACATTCTTTTGTCTAATTAAGCAAAACCAAACAGTTGGCAACAATTACAAAACAATTGGCAGGTATTAATTGAACAAAACTAAATAATTAACAAATAAATCTAGAAAATTTCAATTAATTAATTAAATAATTAATTCGATTAATTGGTTTTAAACACGGCACGGTTGATTTGTTGATTGTTTTGACAGATGTATTGTACTTTTGGCGGTTAATTCAAAACTTTACCAATTAAAACCGACAATTAAAATTTTGTGAAAGTTGCAATTTAACCAACATTACAACAATGAATTAATTAATATACAGGGTGTTTTATTATTGGGGCTCAAAAATACAAATTAACAATTAGAATTGTGAATCACTCATAAGCTAAAATTATATTAATTTGAATACGTTGTAAAAATAATAATAATTGAGACCTTGACCTTATATCAGATAAAACTTGATTTTATTCGGTTTTGTCTAAACGAACGGAAAAAATTGAATATTTTACAACAATTTTCAAATCGACAAATACAGCCTTTCACTGTAATTATATTTTTTCTGCACTTCACTAATTATTGGAGTTTATAAAATCTTTCAAGGTATTTGAATTCGTTGTTACTTTTTATTTTTCTTTAAAGAATAAGAAACGAAAAAAAAACCATAAATAAACCTTGGTGGTTGTTTAAAAAACGCCAAGATCGATTAATTGTAATTGTTTTTATTGTCGAAGATTTGTAAAAAATCCGTTGGAATATTTTTAGGAAAAGCTATCAACGAACAATGTTTAACCTTGTACTGATTACCTTTAAAAATCGGTAACGGTATTGTTCGATTTTAAATTTTCTAAATTGAATTCAGTTTATTTAAAAAAAAATTCAGTCGGTACAATTTGAATTGAATTTAATTGGTTGTGGAATGTGGGTGGGCTTTTCTTCTGTAAATTCCCATCTATTATTGTATTAGATTGTGTTAATAACAAAGTCTAGACTAAAGCGAAAGTGCAATATAATAATATGCAATTATTGTACTGCAATTTATTTAAATATGAAAAGAAAAGGACAAATTATATTGTGCAATCGTTGTGGAAAATTAGGTTGAATTGATATAGAAACGAAAGGTTGGGGAGGGTAGAAGAAGAATAAGAAAAAGGTCAAGAACTGTTTTTAATAAAACTTTTTTATAATAACCATGGTATACTACAACCCTCCATAAATGGTAAAGAATGATTTTGTACAAGGTTATTGCGATATTGTACAATTAGTAATAGTTTATGTGTGTGATAGTTTCAATTTTATCGTTCTCGACAATTAAATCGAATATTTATTGGTATTCTAGTAGAAGAGGGATGGAAAGAATTCCATTGATGAGGATTAGAGTTATAGAGCCTCATAATTCAAAAGATCCACTATAGAGTAGAATTTAATCCCTTCAGAAATGTTTTTATATCGTTTAGACATCCAAAAATTCTCTAATTCTATTCTAAATTAGAGGGAAAGATTTCAAAATCATCGACTTCTAAACAGTTCAGACGTAAACGTTTTTGAGGAATTCAATTTTACGTAAACTTTAACCTTTATTTGAAGTTCTGTACCATTTCTGTGGTGAATTTAATTAAATCTTGTGAGAAAATAAAAAGCCCCGAGTTATATTTTACTTGTCTCGTTATAAAAGCATCTAATTATGTTGCTGATGTAGGTATGTAATTTGCAAATATTTAGTTATAACGTAATATGAAATTAATGCAAATTTAATAAGTTGTTTTTTTTACGTCAAAATATGATTCACGTAATAATTAATTAAGTTTTTATGATTTTTTCTTAAAATTTTCTGAGATATTTTACAGGTAATTTTACAAAGCCGGATTAGCAAATTTAGGGTATTTTTCATGATTGTCGTATATACGTTAGTAGCTTTTTTCATTCGTTTTAACAGTGCCGGGCTGGACTATTTTGGGCCCGCAGTTTATCGAGTAGCGTGCGAAAATACTGTTTGTTCAACGGTTTTTTGCTTGCTTTCTAAACCGAGTCTAATTACCGAACAGAATTAGATGCATTTTAAAATTCTCTATCTAATGTTGTTTAATTTATTTTCAAAAACAAGCGAGTTATCGATTATTAAATCTTGCCATTGTTCCGAATGGAAATCGTAAAAAAGGAGTAATACAGGCCCTTCAATTTTTTGCAATTTTCCGGGAAACTAGCAGGTCGTTTGGGAAATTTGGAGATTTAAAAAACGTTTTCCATTTTCTCTAAACTCATTCGTAAATTTGTAATTTTAGATAAATTATTAATGGAAATGTAAAAAATGTACAAAAATATAGAAAAAATCGAACTACTAGATTTTCTTCTATAAATTCAAAATGAAGTGAGATTTTCCAAAACGATCTTTTTCTCTAATGCTCCATGAAATGCTCTTTGTAATGCTGTTCTAAACATTGCAATATTTACGAAAATTAGCGAGTTATCGATTATTAAATATTGCCATTGTTTCCGTAAAAAAGTTGCAATTTTTTGGGAAACTAGCGAGTCGATTGAGAAATTTGTTGGATGTTTAGAAAGCGCTTTCCATTTTCTATATGCTGAACAAAAATTATTCCCAAATTTATAAAATTGGCGAGAATATAAAAAAATCTGTAAAAATATGGAAAAAAATTATGCTTGTAGATTTTCGTTCGTAAATTCAAGTTCAACCGAAATTTTCCAAAACACAAAATTTTCTTCAATGCTTCTTAAAATTATCTTTCTAACGCCGTCCTATTCATTGCAATATTTACCAAAATAAGCAAGTTATCGATTATTAAATATTGGACTTGTTTCGGCATTAAATCGAAAAAAGTGTAAGACTTCAATTCTTTTGTCAATTTTCCGAAAACTAGTTAGCTAATTAGAAAATTTCTTGGAGATTTGGAAAGCTTTTTCAATTTTTAATATATTAGGCAAAAATCATTCTTAAATTTATAAAATTGGCTAAATTATCAATGAAAATATAGAAAAATGTTGCAAAAATGTGAAAACAAACATGCTCCTAGATTTTCGTCTATAAATTCAAATTCAAGAAAAATTTTACAAAACAGAAAGCTTTCTCTAATGCTCCTTGAAATGCTCTATCGAACGCTGTTTTATTCATTGCAATATTTATAAAAATAAGCGAGTTATCGGTTATTTAATATTGGTATTGTTTGGACACCAAATCGAAAAGAGAGTGTAAGCCTCTCAGTCTTTGGAAATTTCCAGGAAAACCAGCAAACCAATTGGAAAACTTCTTAGAGATATAGAAAGCGCTTTCGATTTTCCATAAACTCTGTCGAAATCATTGAGAAATACAAAACATTGGTGAAGTTATTAGGAAAAATATAAAAATATTGTAAAATACTACAATTAGTAACTCAAAATTTAGTGGAAATTTTCTGAAATGAATAAAGTGTCCAGATCTACCTTAAAATGCTCTCTTTAAATTTGTTTCAATTTATGCGTTATTTCCAAAAACAGTCGAAATATGGGTTTTTTAAAAATTGATGTTTAACAATCTTAGAAATTTAAATTTAAATTGAAAAGGCAATGGAATGGGCCTCCAAATGGCGTTTCGCTCAATCCATTCAAAAATTGCGTCTTTACGTTAATTTGTTCGAAATATTTGGTAGGAAATCGTAGATTTAGAACTACCGAAAATGCGGTACTTTCGTAGAGTAGGTACTTCAATTATCCAAATTCCGTTTCTAGGGAAAGATACAAACTTTCTATACTTTCTTGTTGGATAATACATCAATTTTGCGCTTTAATTTATTGTAGTATGTATGTACAATGATAATCGCGTGTACCATTTTCACTTTTCAAAATATGCACCCTAATTTTCTCTTTGTCGTTTGTTCCTTATTGATCTAATATAACATCTGAAAAAGGGGGATAAAGGTGGTGGTATTGATGGGGATAGACCAAAGTTGGGGGTGGTCAACCATTGGAACACGGTGGTCGACAATAAGGGAGACGGACAGGCGTCGGTTATTGCCGGCGCCTCTAAAAAGGTAAAAACACTATAGAAAACACCCCTTCTAGTTGTTGTTGTTGGATAGCGACATATTGGCACCGTAGGTAATTCCAGACGACGCCACTATTTACCACTACCACTACTATTAGAACTGTTACTGTCACTAATATCTGTAAATATTCCAAATTTCGGCGAAATTTAAATTTGTAGATTGAAAACTACAAAAACAACCCGGTTTTATTGATTTTCTATCCTACACTCGGATAGATTTTGAGGGTGGTTAATTCTACTTGGAATTAGATTAAGAAATTCTATTTAATTGTAAATGTATTTCGCATTCTGCAATCACCATCCAATATCCACCCCTTGTTGGCTGTTGGGGGATACAACGTTCATTCCCCTTATAAATCTAGTTTTCTCGTGACCTTGGCATTCGATGAAAATCGATACGATTCCAACCCCTACAGTATGGACTGACAAATAAAGACAAAATCGTCGTTAGCCAAAAGACGGGGTGGAAAATTATTTTGTTGTCTGTTATCAGATGGAAATCCCACCGAATATTTTCCAGGTAATAAATCTTATCAAATTGGGAAATTCCAAAAATCATCCGATTATCATTTTTGTTGTTTTAAATAATTGGGAAAATAAACAATTTGTTTTATTTTTAATCGAGGAATTCAATAAAATACTCGTTAAGGTATTTCCTGTCAATACAAGTTTCATTGATAAGAAACTCAATAAACATTTTCAATTATGTTATTGTTAAATAAACATTATTTTTTATAGACTACTAGTTATTTAACGATAATTCTACAAATTTTCAGTTGCCAAAAATTGAAGTTCCTAGGAAATACGCCGATTAAACGATTTTCCAAGGAAATCCCATCGATTTGATAAACGTCCAAGAAACAAGATTTTTATTTTAAAAATAAAAATAAAACAACTGGTACAGCTGATTAGAAAATTCATGTCATTACAATTATGTCACCTTAGGAAAATCCAATGAAAAACAACTTTTGGCACCGATATGCGGACGGTAATCTAAAAATAATTAGCGTCCCATCGAAGTGTCTCCAGTAGTTCAATTATTTTAAACTATTACTGTTTTTAAATTGTTGTTTTGTTGTTGTTGTTGGTTTGAAAATGGACGCAACCGCGACTACCATCGTCGTTTAACTGGCGACGACGCCACTCTATGATGCTGGCGATGATAAAAAAAGCAGAAGTGGTTGTGGTTTTGCTGACGCCATAACAAAATAACACGAAAAAAATTGTCGAAAACAACCTACAATGTCTTCGTGTTAATACCAGTCAGTGTTAATATTTTCTATCAACATTACTACTATCATTGAAATCTGTTGTGGTTTTAGAGATGCACGTGTTTTGTGGGTACACAATCTACACACCCACATTAGAATGTCGTCGATTCATTCTCGAAAACCACCCTGTATAATTGGAGATATTCAATTATCCGTCAGCTGTGCTCTTGTTAATTTTTTTCGATTCGTTCTTGTTTAGTTGAATAAGATGGAATCAAAAGGTCAAGCCCTACAGGTCATTGGTCAATGCGGTATTTGAACTTCGGACAAGATCTGTCTGTTGGAAATGTAACGGTGTGGTACCAGAATTATCAATGTTCATCTTTAGAGTACATTTTTTCCGTCAACTAATTGATGTGCTATTAGGATTCCTCTTTAAAAAATCTAGTCTCGTTATTGTTATGGCGCATCAATATTGTCGCCAGTGGTTAGTTCTATTGTAAAGATAAAAATTACATTAACGTTATCAACTTGAAAACCGTAGAAAATCTAATGGACTTTTTGAAAGTTTCTTTACAGTGGTTGGAACCAATACAAGAGAATTCGAAGGATTTACGACTATACCATATATTTTTAATGATATGTATAAAGAAATAGAGGGCGACTTTAGTCTCTCACCCTTTTCCCGTCTGGTGTATTGATCGATTTTTTTTGTGCCCTGTCCTGCCAAGGGGTTGGAATTTTGCAAAAAATTGACCTTAAAAACCTTCATATTTAATTCGTAAATTTAAATTTGATTTTTTTGTGCGATTTTAGTTGATATTTTAGGCTTTATCTTGGCGAAATTTCATGGAAACTTCAAATAAACCTCGTATTTCCGTTTTAAAATATTATATCACTAATCAGACAACAGTTGGTGAGTGCAAACGGACGAAAACGGTACTAATTTACATATTGGTGCAGTTTATAGGTGGATTATATTTATTTGGGGGTGAGTTTTGCGTTTTAGATTCATTAGGAAATTGAAATCTTACCCCATAATACGTCATAGTAACGCACCCTTGCTTAGAATTTAAACAAATGTTAAGATATTAGTAAAGTAAGCTCGTTTTTTTCGCTCCAACAAGTGTCTATATTTTTAATTCTAAGTGTAGATTCTAGAGAATTTTGCTAACAAATAGTTTGGCGTTATTTTTATGCTTTAGGGGAATTCTTCATCGGTTAATATCATCTATTTTGAAGTACTTCTTCACGAATAAAAGGCGTGAAACTGTAAAAAGTGGCCTATACTAATTAAAGTTGTGTATTTAGGCGGCAAATTGTGGAATTTTGTTCGTAAGGATGTGAATTTTGGGAGTTTGTCGGGTTTAAGATAGGCTTTATTTACCACAAAGTGACTTTCTAATTCCATTGGCACTTTTTATCGATGATTTTAAGGGTATTTTAGAGATTTTACAGATGTCTGTTTCTGGCTGCGCAATTGCGGACTTTCTGCAAGGTTTGCACGTTCGTTTCTGCATTTTTTCAAGCGGATATGTAACGGGAATTATTAAAATGAGAGAAATAAGAATTTATTGAGCACTTGAGGGCTAAAGTACATTTTTTTCAATCCAGTGTCCGGAAATTTAATCATCGAAATCTCCCTTGTTTGATTTTATATTGTAACAACTCTAACACCATTAGATAGAGCATTTTAAGGAGCATCTAGAGACGTATTTTGTTTTCAAAAATTCCGATACAATTTTAAGTTATAGAGGTTAATTTTGCAGCATGTGTTTTTCTACAATTTTTCCATATTTCTCTTATAATTTAGCAAATATTACCAATTTTTCAATGATTTTCGCACAGTATATAGTGAATTGAAGAAACTTTCAAGACCTCCAAGAAATTTTTCAATAGATTTGTTAGTTTTCCGGGAAATTGGCGGCGTATATTAGGTCTTTTTCTTCGATTCTGTGATTAAAAGGGCTAATTTTAAATAATTGATATCTTTCTTGTTTGATGAGCCATTGTAGTAAATATAGCAGCATTAGAAAGAGCATTTCAAGGAGCACCTAAGAATATTTTTTGTTTTGAAAATTTCCAATCAAACTTTGAATTATAGAAGAAAATCTGGGAGCATATGTTTTTCATATTTTCCCTCATAACTTAACAAATATTGTCGATTTTCCAATGATTTTCTCACAGTATGTAGTAAATTAAGAACGATTTCCATAAATCCTCCAATAAGTTAGTTAATTTTCCGGAAAATTGAGGTAAACTGGAATGCTTACATTAAATTTTTTCTTCAATTCGGTGTCAACAAAAATTCATTTTTAATAATCGTTTTCTCCCTTGTTTGATAATATATTGTAATGATTACATTAGTATTAGGAGAATTATTTTGAAGAGTATCTGTCAATTTTTTTATCTAAAAAAAACCGATTGAATCTTGAGTTATTTGAGTTATTCCATTTTTCTCTAGCAAAATCTTGAAAGACGCAATTTTTCCAAAAAAATTCATATTTCCCCATATAACTTAGGAAAGATTACCGATTTTTCAATAATTTTCTTACAATATGTAGCACATTTAAAGCCTTTTCCAAATCTTTCAGAAATTTGAAGGTGATTTTGTTAGTTTTCCGGAAAACTGATGAACAGTTATCAATTTTATTTCAAGTTCTGTTCTGTTACGGATTCTGTTTCTGTTTAGCACTTCGTAACTTCTCTAGAGTATTTGCTTCAAAAGAGGGCTATGGTTTGATTTTCAACAATTATTGCAACAATAACTGTAAAAATGACCTCAAAGTTGGGTATTTGAGCGGCCAAATTGCGGAATATTTCGGTATGAACTCCAAGAATATTTGCTACCGAAATTTTTTGCCCGTAAAAATGGGAATTTCTCGAACTTAGGACAGGCTTCATTTACCGCAAAATAACAATGACATTCTAATTTCATTAATAAAATAAAAGTAAAAAAATGAATAGTTAACTATCGATAAAAATTCCAAATGGTCAATGTTCACAACTTCCCACCTTATTGTGTTCATTATTCGAAACTTCTAAATAATAAACGGATAAGTCTATTAAACAATTAGCAAAAAAAATTCAATGGGAAAATTTGCCAAGAGGAAGAAAACAGGAAAGATCCAATTAAATTCGGCTACAAACACGATCTAGTCGAAGAATATTCTCAAGATGATCAAAATAAAAAAGTAGCAAGTCATCGGACGTCTATCCTTGACGAAATCGAAATTTCCTCTTCATTAATTTGTCTAAAATTCATTAATTACCTGTTTGAACCAGACGTACGTGCGTTTTTAAACGAATTGTATTTAGTTTTAGTTTTTAGGAAATTGTGCGGTTGTAATATTGAAAAACTATGGAAAAACTCATTTCAATCAACTGTCGTCGACTATTTTATTGATCAATGTTGTATTTTGTCTAATTCATTCATAAATATTTTTGCACCAGATGATTCATCAACAAGTTGTTAATTTATTTAGTTTAATAACAATAAACACAATCTTACTGTTATTAATTTAAATATTTCTGATAAGCTCTTGATAAGAGCAATTAACAATAAAATACAGAAATTTGTGCCTTTTTACGTCAATTTCGTGGAAAATATCGAATAATTAGCTACAATGTCCACTAATTTTAGAGAAATTTAACGGAACTTTAGTGAAGACCACTTTGGTGTCCGAAAATATTAAACAAAAGTCCACTAAAAACACTTATCATCGTAGTTGAATGACGTCAATTGTGTAAATTGTTAAAAAAATTACAATTTCCTTCCGATATTTCCCGTCTTTCGAAATTTTTCCAAGAAATCGATTTATGTAATAATTTGTTCGATTAAAAATCGATGTCTTGTTCCGGGAACAATTTCCTTCCCAATATTTTTATGTATTAAGTACGTTCCCCACTATCTTTCACAATATTAAAGTACTGACGTCATTACTTAATTCTAATCACCACGCATGTCCAAGAAAGATAACCCGATTGTTCGATTCTGTACAACAAACAAAGATAGAAATAGAAATCATGGCCTTGTATATATTTAAAAGCTGCTATTCGCAATCGTCCGATAGCCAGTCGTTTTACAACCGTCTTATTGTAAAAAGAGGCTTTATTTTCAAGTATTAAAACAATTTTAAAAACAATTAACTTCCGTTCTGTGTGCAATTTTGAAAATTCAAGACTTTTGTGTACGTGTCTAGTAGAAGGCGCCAAAAAACCAGCCTTATGTCTCAATTAGTGCCGTATTTGAATTTCGGTTTGGAGGACTCACAATCGGCCGAAGGCGATTTTCTTTACAGCTACGAACCGATACAAAACTCAAAAATGGTAAGTCGCGTTTGGCAATTTTCAAAAATTGCGCCTATCCTAACAAAACAGATGAGTCACTATTGTTATTATTTTTATTATCAAAATTGGTGATTTAAATCAAATAATTCCATATTCGTTTAGTTTCGACGATTATTTTTCAAAATTGAATATTAAATGAAGTGAAAGTAGAGCCAAAAATATGGGGAAAACGGCAGATTCGGGGAAATTTTCGAGGATTTTAAGCTTTCTTTTACGAAATTTTGTCGCAATCAACTTACGACATATTATCCCATATTTTCGTAAACTCTTGTTCACCTTAAACATTATCGTAAATTACTCGAAATTTGTGGCAAACGGTCAAGATTCCCGTCTATTTAACGTTGTTCTGACGAAATTTTGTGATCAAGATGTTCAATTAGGTCTACGTGGGCGATTTTAAATAGAGCTTAATCACTATTGTAAATATAAACTAGTGCTTTCTAGATATTACATTGTTCTTAATTGACAACAATTATTTTTGCCAAGCGTATACTGGGCTTAAAATTCTTATTTTAAATTGTTGTTTTTAAATGGAAGTCCATAAATTGTCGTAAAATATGTAAATCGGTCGCCGTCTTCAAGGAGTGGTTCTTCAAATACAATTTCCTTTGTTTTCGCCCCAATAAAACTAGAACATGTTTTTGAAAAGAAACTAAAAACGCCTTTTGTTTAATTATCTTTGTTTTGAGATTATTCAATGAATGCCAAGATTTTGCCGTCAATGTTATTACAATGAAATCTGATGAGTTTATTTTGTAACAAGACACGATAACAAATCGGTTGGTTTATTTGATTAAACATTAAATAATAGTCGATCTTATTTCAAATTTAGTTTTATAATTTGAGATTGTAAACCGCAAATTTCCGTCGATTCGATCCACTATTCGAATATTGGGCAATCAATCGAGTAGAGCCGGCTCAAACTCCGAAACTTGCAGAAAGGTTGCTAAACCCTAACATTCGAATTTCGCGCCTGTTATTGTAAACCCAAACGTAACCTCAAACAAAAAAGGGTTGCCAAACCCTGAAATTGGCGCCATCTGTGGACAATTTTCGAGACGTGTGTATCTGTATAATTCAGGTGCAAATCAGTCTTTATTTTTTTAAACAAAGCTCCCATTATAAAATTCTTTATTTTTATGGGTTTATTTAACCTTAACTTGTATTATTTATTTGTTTTGTTTGCATATTTTTTCAACTTGTGGTATTTACGAGTATGTTGCCCTTGATTTCCTATAATAATTGACGACAATACTTTTCTTAATTATCATACAATGGCACATACAATTTATCAATTGTTGATTAATTTCCATTTTCAACAAGCCATTTGCACAATATTATTGTATAGATATTTTATTAAATATAGTTGGTCTATTTTACTACAACAACTCGACTGATTGTTGTTCAAGTTGGTACAATTTGGTAAATTTGGTGTAATTTTAGAATATTTACTTTAAATTAACATCACCTGATGTTCGAGCTGGCTTTCTTATCGTGGAAAAATAAACATTAACTTCAATTTTGTCCGAACAAATAATGGAAATTCCGTCCGTAAATTGACTAATTTCACTAAATTTCCACAATTTTCTATAATTATAGAATAAAATTACGCTCTAGGCGCTATCGAAGGTTACATAACAGCATCTAGTGATAGCATTCCATTGTTGAACGAGTCTCGTCTGGTTCTCGAAAAGTGAACTTGTACGTTTATTTCTCTCGATTTCTTTTCACATTTACAGCTCTCACCGGCGCAATTACCGGAATATCCCTGACGTCACCTACAATAAATGCGTCATTGATCATTTTTATCGAAATAAATGCAGTGTTTTCTCTTTATCGGACAACCGGACCTTGTTTTGTTCTTGAAATTTACCGCTAAATGTTCGTGAAAGTCTACAGAGGTGGCAATTTCGTTAAATTAACCTTTAACCAGGCGACGAACGTTATTTGTGATAACGGGAACGCACCCACGATGAGCCAATCAACAGGTTGGATGGCACGTTTTATTATTATTATTATTGAAATTCGGCGCGTTTTCGACGAAATAACAAACCGAAAATCTCATCGGCCAATCAGAATAGTCGCTTTCAAATAATAATAGTAATAATCAAATAAAAAACGAGCATTTATGGAAGGTTGTTCTGACGTCAACACGTCATGTGAGTTTATCATTCTCTCGTCCGTCTCGTATCTTTCTGTCGAGAGAACATAAACAGCTCTAGATCGAATCGAACGCGCGACAAGGAAAAAAACGGTAATAATTCCGACAATTCCGATGTTATTTCCATTTACAGTAGTCGTATTGTTTATTAGAAATGTTTAAACAATAAAAATGTGTTAAGGCAAAGTTGCGCGCATGCACCATTCCCAACAATAACTTTATTTGTACGATTTATTTATTTGGAAAAGTGTGTTTTACAAAGATAGAAGGATTAAAGTTTATTTGTTTGGTGAACAATAGTTTTACGAACAGGTATGCGAATTTTCTTTCTTTTCTTCGTTAATGTGTCGCCAATTTTAATTCGGAATTGTTGCGGCCGATCCACCATCCGGAAATTGTTCGAAACAAGGGGAATGTGGAAAATTTCCGGTACAGATGAATTGAACACGTCTCAACTTGTCGGTAAACAGCGAATTTTCTTTATTGTTATTGTATTGAAAACTTCAAGACCTTGGGAAATTCCAAGGAGCGTTTTTTATTGTTCAATATTTCTATTTATTGCACAATTTCTGTTCGAGTAATTGACCCTGTGTACTCCTTTTCTGGATTATTTCATCAAATATTGGTTATTTACGTTAATCTCACGTTTTCGTTTATCAGCGATAATATTCGTATCAGTTGGATTTCCCGAAATTCCGATAAGTTTAGCTTATAATCGAATAATTTTGTAGTTTTTTCGATTTTAACGATTACCACGTGGTCGTTTGTTGGTATGTTGAGTATTTCCGAGCGAGAGGTGCCTTGGGTGAATCATCGAAAGACTCCGCCTCCACACGTTGGTACTACCATGCTCTTCTTTCTTTCAATATTTGACCCCTTCACGCCCCTACAAGGTCGTGTACCAAGGTTTCCCCAGCATCTATCGCTTGTAGTATTTTTGCAATCAAAGGAATCTCTTGAGTCATCGACAGTTTCATGAATGAAACGATCGTTACAAATCGAGTACTATAGAATTGAAATTTCTAGAACTTGGGATTTTCGAAATTTTGAATATGCACATGGTTGATTTATTTGCGTATTGGTTGAAGATTGCGAAATTTCGCCGTATTTAGTACCGATTTCTTCCAATTCAAGCGTTTTTCCTGCATTTATTTTAAATGCAGGTACGTTTTGGCGCATTGCCAGATTCGCCACCATTTGGCCATGACTTTACACTACAGAAAAGTCTAGAATTTTCCGTTTGTTCCTCCTTTATTTGGATTTTATTCAAAGATAGGTGTGTCCTGGATATTGATAAAAATTTCAAATCACTCGCCCTATCGTTATCGTTTTTGTGTAAATTTCACGGAGGAAGTTTCTGATAAAGCTCGGTTATTGTTGCATAGAAGTTATAAAATTTTTAGATCACCACAACACGTTGGACAATGAAAATGGTGGTTGTTGTTGTACAGTTGTTTATAAATAAAATTTTGTTGGAAAGAAACTTAGATGCGAACTACTTACCTCGTGTCTAAATAAAGCAGAGGTGGGCGACAAACGAAAATTCCCGCTTAGCGAATTCATTCTTCGACCGGCTGAGCCTCGGGTAACTCAGTAGCGTTGTGCTCAGCTAGAAAAAAAAGAGTTAAAACTCGAACGAACGACGATTTTTTTTTTTGATTTTTGTTTTGTTTTGAAACGATCTTTTTTCAAAAGTAATTTTGAAATAAAGAAATAATCGATATTCGATCATTTCGATACGTTTTTGTTATCGACTTTTTTCAATTACAATCCTGTAATTTGTCGAATTGATTTTGTATAAAATTAGTTGAAAATAGTAATGGCATATTTAGATCAAAGAGAAATTGCAAATTTCCTGGCACAGGAGTTATTCTACCAACAGGTACATTGTGTGTTGTCTTTATTTTTAAGTGAGTGATTATTTATTTGCAATTTTCCTAAATCTACCTTGGTTCTCTGACTTAAAGTCATTTCCTAGTTTGAATTTCTATTTTTAAATCTGACTAAATAACGTCAACAAAACTTGCGCGGTTTTGTGTTAGTTTGTAATTCGCCAATTTTATCCAATTTGAAAATAATTTCTATTTGTTACAGTTTATAACTCTAGAAGGCTTAAATTCTGGTGTGCCAACTCGAACTACCCCAACATTAACTCCAACAACACTACGAAGTATCGAACAGACTTTCATTGAATTACAATCGAAACCGGAGAGTCACGAAAACGAAGCTGGATTCGTACCGCCGTTAGTCCATTCTATCGGTAAATTCGCACCAATAAACCACCACAATAACCACTAATTTTTAATTGATTTACAGGAAATAACCAATACATTTCGGCATCGGATGCCGATATATTCCCGATGAAATCCCAAAATATGTGGCCAAGTTCACTGTCGCAATCCAGTTCCGATTCGAATACAACCCGTTCAACACCACCATTAACCCAGAAAACTAGTCTTATCAATAATACACCAAATCATCAACAAACTAGAAGGAATATGGGCGGTCGGAAACCGGCGAAAGATCTCAATATTAGTCCTGAAGAGGAGGAACGGCGTCGGATACGGCGCGAACGGAATAAAGCAGCGGCGGCTAGGTGCAGAAAACGACGAGTCGACCACACTAATGCCCTAATACATGTAATTAATTTATTTTCAATTAATTGATCTTGATTGATTTATTTGGGGTTGTAGGAAACTGAAGAATTGGAATCGAAACGCGAGGAACTCCAAAAGGAGTTGTTGAGTTTACAACGATTACGAGAAGAATTAGAATATGTGTTAGATTCGCATAGGAGTTCATCGAATTGCCGGCTACATTCGCAAAGTCCACCCGATGTAAAACCGTTCGTACATCCATCCCCTTATGTTACAACAACAACACCACCAACAACAACAACGAATAGTATGGAACGTGTTAAAACCGAATTAGTTGATACAACAACGATACCAACAACACAACAACAACAACATTGTATCGATAGTGATAGTTTCTGTTTACCATCGCCGACAAAGAAGATTATGTTAAGTTCAACGGTACCAATATCGAAACCCAGTCGGCCGAATTCGTTGAATGTTGGTGCTACGGCGCCGTTAACAAAAACGAATAATATTAGTGAAATGGCCGGTATACCGATAACAACACCATCAACCGGTATACAATTCAATTTCGATTCATTAATGGTCGGTGGTACTGGATTGACGCCAGTTTCAGCACCATTAGTGCCTTCATGTAGTACCCAACAGAGGAATATACCAGTTAGTGCTGCTGATATTACATCGCCTGATGCTTGTGGACCTCCGAAACTTGTTAGTTTATAATAAAATTTTTAATTTCGTTTTTAAATTCTTGATTTATATACAAAATAGACGATTATCAATTGATTCGATTCGTTTTAATTCTCAATGTTTATTGGAATCAATTGGGAATTGTCTTGGTCTTTATTATTATCAATAAAACAAAACAAACGCCAATAGAACAAAGTTGGACCGGCTCATTATTGTTTTGTTGTCTGAAAATCGGTGAAAACTAGAACGTCCAACTGTCGTATTATCAACCATGTTTAGTATTAAATACAATGAAACCAAAAACTATTAAAAAACGGTAATTTATTACTAAATTATTTAGTAATCTTTTTAAGTATCACGTTCATTTATTTATTGTTATTATTATTAATGTAAACGGTATAATTTAAGTGTAGATTGCTAAACATGGCATGAAAACGTCTTAAAAAAGTAACACAAGAAAGAGTGCTCAAGCTATTTTGCTATGCTATACGCAGATTTATTTTTTGCTACCACGAAATGCCTTTTTGTAAAAAAGAGAGAGCGAAAAAGGAACAATCAATATTTTCAAATTAAAACGTTTTTAATTGAATTGAAACGATGTAAGACACACATTTGAAGCAAAGATATTCCCTCCATAGGTTTTTTATATGAATAGTTTTAAGGTTTTTTAATATTATTATTATTGATACAATTGCTGATAATATTGATGATGATAATAATAATAATAATAATTGATGATAATACTGATAATATTTTGCAATAGGAGTATTCCTCCTGTTTCCATTGAGGCAAAACCAGATGAATTAAAAGTATAGAGTAAAAAAAAAATGGAATACAAAAGCGAATTTGTGTTATTATTGATAAGTATATTTAATATATTTGGATGAAATACTTTATATATACATATAATTATTATGAAAGAATGAAAAAAAAAACAAATGAAAATCTATTTTAAGCAATAAGAATGGTTGCAATATTTGTAACCAAAAATTGTCAATTTTATATATAAATTGTAAGTTTTTTTTTGTCAGATTTTGTATTTATTTTATGCAATGCTAATAAATAAGATGTAAAAATTCTTCAATTCATCCAGTCGTTTAGTTTATTCGATTAAAAGACGTATGTCGTTGATCGATGCTATCACATTCTATCTCCGCTTGTTGCAGCTATTTGATCTTCACTGAATTTCTTTAAATTCAATATCAGGATATTAGAAGTTGATTGGAGATATTCCGTAG
>JACDRP010000543.1:0-37079 GCA_013841185.1 Hycleus phaleratus | reverse complement strand
TCTCAAAGACGAGCGAGAAATCGCGAGTTTGAAATTCACATTTTTGCCGGTTAAAAATCTCTCTGTGCCCGTAAATCGTTCATCAAATAGTGGGTGTTCCTGTAAAAACTAAGGCCATTTAAGTGAAACAGGCTGTAGAAAATGAAATTACGCGAGACCAGATCGCGTATAAATAATCAATCCCACACTTTCCGTCAAACAACTCTAATTACACTCTGTCTGTATAAGATCGATCAACTTTAATAGACAATCTTTAAGATAAAATCGAAAACAAGTCGACCAATTCGAATAGACTCAGTATATTAGGATTAAAAATAGAAATTCCGCGAAGGAAGCGTCTTTCATATAGAATCTTTAGCATAAATTTAATTGTCCAAAAATTCCAATTTTTCAAATTTCCTTTTTTATGCAATACGAAAAAATACCGCAATTTATTGGAAATTGTTAATCTAAAAATAAACAAACGCGGGCCTCTTTAATGGAAACATATTGTGCCGAAAATAGGTCAATCTGGTTACATTTCAATCAATTTTTTTCAAATTTTTAACAAAAATAAATGTAATTAAACTTACATCCACATAATCCACCCTTAGCCGGTACGATATTTGTGTCATCCATTCTGTTTCTGGCCAATTAATTCCTGTAAATTTCAGAGAAAAAGCTTATTAATAACCACTTGTTGAAGCGTCTCAACCACCCTTTGCCCTTTGATGAGCACGAATCAATATTCTCACATCCCTGTTGCATTCAATACAAACAATACAAATCAAATTTTATCATTTCCACATGGTTTGAATCAACGATTGATTTTTGTCGTCACGTCCCATATTCTTATCATTGTTAATATAGTTTCGTGATAAAAATTGTTAATTTTATCGTAGAGAAAATTATAAGACTGTAAATTAGAAACGGATTTGTTTATCAATATTGTTGTAAAATTCGAATTTGGATTTCTTCAATATTGATACTTGAAAAAAACGCAATGTTGGGTAAATTTGAAAAATAAACAAACTACCGCGACACATTGGTTGTTTATTTTGAAATTATTTTAAATATTTAGAGAAACTTACGTCGAATACGGCGAGTCTAACTAATTTGTAATGAAAATGTCGATTTTTTGTTGATTTCCAAAAATTTTCCAAACTGTTTTCGATGAGCGATTGCCCAAACGCACCACTTGTAACTGTAACACTACGCTGCCGTAAACCGAACTGTGTAAGCTCTGAAGGTGACCTCCACTACGTTCATCGACCGGCGACACTACAACACATCCCCGGCTTTTTTCAGATACCCACTGATCTTCATAAATAATCCAGCATTTCAGCCGTATGTCCGCATATAAAAGGTGCATACACTCACATTATATCCCTACTTTGTCGGTGGAAATCACGTAAAATTCGCCAAACAACGTGACCACGCTCAGGCAGTGGATGATCTCAAAAGAACAGGTGGGAATACAAAGAAATCGCCACGAAATCTTTAGAATTTATTGCGAAATAAAATACAATAATTTAAAAACAATAACTAATAATAATCATCGATATAAATAATTGTGCAAATTGACTAAAATTGAAATAAAGAAACTATCCTATGTTGATTTCGAGGAAAATTCACCGAACTGTCTAACGAAATTGATTAATTGGAATGTCAATTTTTCCTCTTTGATTACATTTACTGATTGTGCAATTTGAGCATTATTGATTGATCATACTGGGCTCCGGATTTTCAGATTATTACAACGGTCTAGATCAAGGGTGGGAAACAAAAATCGAGAAATCACACATTTATAGTAATATTGTGCAATAATTGTGCAATATTAAAATTTTTGTTATATATTTATCAATCGTATTCCTAATTTTATAGAGATTCGTTACCAAGACAATGCAGAAAATCAACAGTTTAGTTAGAGAATACAACAAAATTACATTTTAATCAGCCCTATTGGTTTAGAGTAGAATTGATTTTCGATATTTATAGTTTGACCAAATAGAGAAACCTAATCAAGACTTAAATTAGTTTTTGGAACAATTTCGAGACTCGCCCACCCTTGATCTAGATGAGATTCGTCATATTCTGTAATAAAATCACCATCCAATCGTATTCTGTCACTATAACAATGCTGTAGAATTTCTACCTTATTTTTACCAATTCCATCATATAATTGAAAATAAAACAAAACAAATTACTCCAAAGAGACTGTGATCCAGCGTTGTTATGGTGATGTTATGATGATGATTTAATACCAGAATACTACCTGATATTTATTTATTTTTGTAAAATTAAGGCAACTAGACTTTGGTTGTATTTCTCTATAAATAATCACCCCCGTTTCGAGTATAAATTAAATTATTTAACATTTATGCCTGTATCGAGTTTTAATAATTGTTTACACGTTTCATAGGTTGTAAACGATACAGCTACCATTGGTATAGCCCTTAGATAATTAATTGACATACCACGATATAAACCTTTGATAATACCATTCTCTTTATATGTTAATTTCAATGTTGTCCACATACCTTTAGCGAATTTCTCCGTATTCGGATCCATTAACGCCAATTGCATACGTCTACGTGTTACATCCAATGGATAGCTAACACTTTGAGCAACAGCACCAGCCAAACCGCCACAAATCAATTTGGCTGGCATTAATAAAACTAAACCGCCCGTATTCGTTTCGCATGATTTACATGTAAAACGCGACAAATATTTCATACAGCCGTATTTTAAATATTCGAAACAATAGAATGATAGTCCAGCGTACGGTACCATGCCCATTAAAGTTGGTAGAAAGCCACGGTAGAGGGCACGGGCGCCACCTTCTTCTTTAAAAATCGTCATAGCAGCATGTGTAATGCCGGTATAAACATGTTCACCGCTTATCTACAAGAAAATCTAATTAACTCTATTATAGTTTTGTTTCAATGAATTACTTGGAACGCTAATCGCGCCCTGATTGTGTCCAATGGATATGTTAGTGTGACTGCTGTTAATCCAGCCGCTGCACCGGCTAAGAATTTATCAATATGCGAAGTTGGACCGAATAAACCATCTAAATAATGTTTATAGATTTCGAAGGCTGTAAATTGTGTTGCGGCATATGGAAAGATTCGCACCATTTGGGCACCGTTACCTTTATACATGGCCCATGGGGATTCGGTTTTAACTATATGCCGTAATCCGCTATAAATTCCGTGGCATTCGTGGTGGCGATTATGGGCTTGGAATAGGATTTTTATACGATCTAACGGGGCTACGGTTGTCTTCGATACCATACCAGCAACACCTAAAATTTCACAATTAATTCAAAAATTAATTACAATTCGATTCGATTAATACCTCCGGCTATTAGGTTTTTGCAAACGAATTCCAGATCTTGCTTAGTTTCAGTCTTTAAAGCCATCGTTGGTTGATTTAAAATTTAAAACAATAACAAAATCTCCGATAACGATTTCAACGATCCACTTTTAAATTACAATTGAATGAAAATCAACTTTCTCTTCTGAACATCTTCCACTCCTCCTACTGTCTACTAGAATGGCTACACTACAATAGAAAATATTTCAATAAATTGAAGACGACGTCGATTATATTCAATTGTAGTATTCAATATAGTCTTGGTAATGAACTTTGGCATCTTCGATTTTTTTCAACCGATAATGAGATATCGCACAGAAAAATTCTACTTCCTATTTAGAGATGTTTACCATTTAAAAATATGTAAATATTGGAGATTTGAAAAAAGGTGTTCGACCCCTCGACAAGACCCTGACCTCGTTATGTGGACCTAGTTACAATCTCATACTTGGAAACAAAGCATTAATAAAAATATAAACAACCCAACAATACTGTTAGAAATAACAATAATTAAAGGAAAATTGATAAAAATAATCGTAAAATTCCATTAAACTAATTCGAAAAACTTGTAAATACAGTTACAAAAAATTTGAGGTTATATCGTTGTTTCAATTGTCTGCATTTTCCACCAATGACAACTAACGTGATTTGGAAAATTCCGATAATTATCAGCAAATTAACTAATTTCCACTTACGAAAATCGGCGATATTGTTGTAAAATTGTAGAAAGTCGATGTGAAATTGGTGCTTGAAATTTGCACGATCTTTAAACGAATAGACAGAGGACATGATCTTTGGATTACGTATTTTAATGGTTGTTCTAAAAAAATCGTCAATCATTATTTATAGAAATTAACACAAATTGGAAGTATTCCAATTGGTGATAACGCGAATATTTTAAAAAATAATACAATTTTATAACAAAATTTGTAATTTTAGTAACTTTAGGTTGATTAAGTTGGCCACAATATAACCTCAATTATTTACATTTCAACAATTTATTTCACAATTTGGAACAAT
This sequence comes from Hycleus phaleratus, assembly GCA_013841185.1. Taxonomy (NCBI): domain Eukaryota; kingdom Metazoa; phylum Arthropoda; class Insecta; order Coleoptera; family Meloidae; genus Hycleus; species Hycleus phaleratus. The sequence continues at coordinate 32,702 of JACDRP010000543.1, read as the reverse complement.
TCTGACAAAATTAACTCAATTTAAGATTTATAATAAGTCCATTAATTTAATATATTGCAAATTTGATAAAATTTATAATATTATTTCTGCTAAATTGCTACCAAAATTCTAAGTTGGTATTCACACATTGCGGGAAATTTAAAATTTGAAACATTAGAATTGATAAGTTAGAATAACAAAAGCGGAAATTGAACTAACCATTGAGAAAATTAACGGAAAATCCAAAATAAAAAATCCAGCTGCTGTCAATTTAACAGACTCATTCATTGTTAGACTGTGTAGAAGAATGAAGTTTTCTTCTGTTTGTTTATTGGAATATTTTCCGATCAATGGCAAATACAATAAGGCTTCAAACGTGTAGATTTGGGCTGTTTTGAATCGATTATGGACTTGATTGCAAACGGCACAGACGATACATCCAAACGTCTAAATAACAGACAAATATCGGGAAATAGAAGTGACATTTTCAAAATACTCACCAAAAAGACGAGAGCAATGAGTAAATGCGCGATAGAACCAGCATTTATCAATGTGTCATCTTCGTTTAATCGTTCTCGTATTTTTAACGAAAATAGTAAATTAAGAAAATGGATTATCATCACTGTTATAGAAAAGAATATCACCAACATTTGCACACCGAAAATTTGATTAATTAATCTTACAACCATAAAAAGACGATGGTAATTGTTTGAAAAATATCCAACATCGTTCAATTGTAGGTAAATTATTGCTTTAATTCGATTATTGGCTTCTAATCGATTGTAGATTCTTAACGATGAGATAACTTTTCGAAAGTGTTTATTAATCATATCGCATCGTTTACCTATATTGATTATTAACGATATAAAACTTATTAAGACTATCGTTAATAAAAATTGGCTGAACATAATCGGTAATAATCGTTTCAATAGAACATAACCCAAATCATTTAAGACAAAATAGATCAAAAATGCATTTGAAATTGATGCCAATCCAATCAAACCGAAATAAGTGAGCTTCTCGTTGGTTTTAATAGAAATCCTCTTTTTCGATTTAGCAAACAAATCATCGTCGAACAACTCCAATAAACGGTTCAATTCTTTTAAATCGTCTTTGTGCAGATAATTCACTGTTGCAATTGAAAGGAAATTACTCAAAATTAACAGGATACTGTTGATTAGTCGGAAAACATCCAAGACAAATTTTACCATTATGTTAAACGAGAAAAAGTCCGCCCAATAGAACCCTAAAATTATTGTAAAGTTTAATAGAATTGAATAGCAAATCGACGGTTTATTTGGATTTAATGCAAATATTTTTAACACTATATCAATCGGTTTATACAATTTTAAAGCCATCGTTTCAATTGATAAGTAATATAATCGAATAAGGCACAATTCTTTATTTTATCGATTGATTTTCTATGCATTCTTTATATTAATTGGATTGAAATGCAATTGGAATAATTGTTTATCAATTTAATTTAATGTCGTTCTATAGATGTGCGGAAGCTAGAAGGATCATTGTTCCCCAATTTCCGTCTGAATTTTTCGCACCTTTAATTTTTCCCTACTTTAATCGATCAATTTTACCGGACGATAATGTTTATTTATTTTAAAAAACAACAACAACGTTATTGGTCGTTAATTATTCATGAAATAAATATTTTTCTAACAACAATTTTACAAACATCTGAATATAAATGTTGGTATTAATGGATTTTCGAAGAGAACTTGATAATGTTGCACCAAAGAAACGTCGATTACATCGAATTTTCGCTAAGATTAGCCAATTTCTTCTATCTAACACCGCTATGCAACGTTACAAATATTAGAAAAGAATCCTATCAACGCCGTGTAATATTCCTTTTCGTAACAATTTTAATATTGGACATATTTACGGTAATTTATAGAAATATAAATATAGAACGTACGTTGATTGCAACGATTTTGGAGAATACCAACGAAGGCTTCACCTTTCTGATAATTTACATGTTGTTCATTCGAAATAATTTCACTGCAGAACAATTATGGACGAAGATGTTGAATAGTTTACGTTTAATCAACAGAAATATCAAGAATGGAAAGACTATGAAGAAATGCGGTCTTGAGAATTCGACGATAAAATGTCTAACTATTGTTTCGTTCAAAATCCTAACGATTATTGTGTGTTATATCGCCTGGTATCGAGTATTTGGTTTGAAAATCTGCTCAATCTTCACTATGACTTTAATAGATTGTTATCAATTGATTTTCCAACTTGCTATTGAGGATTTGTTGGATACGTTCAAAATGAAGGTTTTATATTTGTCGAAAATTAATAAAAATTCATTTATGCGTTCAAACTTATCGGTGGCGAAACTACAAATTGTTGTGAAATATCTGGTGAAAAGTTGCGAGTATTTCAATCAACTATTCGGTTGGATCTTCTTGTTCTTGTTCGGTAAACACATCGTCAGTATCCTCAGATTATTGAATTATGTCGTTGAAGATCGCATTATTGCTAGATACGATGAAGGTTTAATTACATTGTTAAACGTGACGAATTTATTGGAAGTACTCGCTGAATTGGTAAATTGAACGTTTCAATTCGAGTTAAAATTATTCGTTTTCCGTTTGTCTTCAGGTGCCTTTGGTGTTCATTATTATGAAGAGTGATTTTGTGATGAATGAATATGAGAAATTTTCCAGAATTCTTCACGATGCAGTCTTAGAAACCACATCACCGGAAAAGAGGCGAGAATTTAAAGCTTTATCGAAATATTTGGAAAAGAATCCGATCAGATTTACAGCAGCCAATTTTTTCGTCATCAATAGAGTTCTGTTACTTACAATTTTAACAACAAGCACGACATATTTTATCGTTATTTTACAGTTTATACTATAAATTGTTAATTTAGTGTGCCTTCAAATTTTATTTGATTTCAAATTTCAAATTTCACCACCACTAGAATTAGTAATAATGTCCAAGTCTAGGTGGCGCTAATTGCACAATTTTATTGAAGTTTTGTCGCTTTGTTTAAAAAAATATTTGGAATTTTTCGCATTCAGGACACAATAACGAACAAATTATTTTGTAATTTTTTGCGTTTATTCACGGAAAATGTTTGTTAAATTTAGGGGTTTTTGATTTGTCAGATTGGCAATACTGTCTGTTTACATAACCTCAAATCTAACTTTTGGTAACGCATTTTTGAGTTGTTTTTTTATTAGTTTTCTATTGAAATGTTGCCTCAGAATTTATTTCTAACACGATGTGCGTGTATATTTAACAATTCTAGAGCCCTATACAATAACAGGTAATTATTAATATAAAATTGATAGTTTTTATAAGCGTTTAATTTAGAATAAGTCCGACGAACTTTTATCAACAAATTAATGGTATCCATTCAACGGTAATAACAAAATCAACATCGTCGATTAATCAGAAATTTAAAGAATTGAAACTGCCGGAAAAGCCGAAAAAACCGCTAACAGCCTACTTTCAATACATCCAAGAACGTCGACCGGAATTACTGAAACTACAACCGGATATAAAAAATACCGAATTGATACGGCGTTGTGCCGAAGAATGGCGCAATATGAATCCGACAATGAAGGAGAAATACGAGGAGCAATACAAGAAAAATATGGAGGAATTCGCCCAGAAATTCCTAAAATACAATTCACAATTGACCGACGAACAGAAACGGCTAATCGACGAGATGCGATTGGAGAAGAGACGGTCGAAGGAGAAGCGCGAATTGCGTCGAATGCAGCGTGCTTTAAACAAACCGAAACGGCCGATAAGTGCGTACACTTATTATCTATTGGATCAAGCGAAAAAATTAAATAAAACCTACACGGAATTAATTAGCGAATTGAAAGGTAAATGGTCGACTTTAACCGAAACAGAACAATCGATTTATATTAAACAAGCCGAAAAAGATAAAGAACGTTATTTGAAAGAGATGGAAGTGTGGGAGAAACGTATGATTGAAGAAGGCAAACAGGATCTAGTCTCGACGAAAACTAAAAAAAATATCGAAGCGAAAGATATCGGTAAACAATAGGGAGACGCGTGTCTTTACTCAATTCCCTCAATATCGTCTCCCAAATTGGGTGAAGACACGACGGAATTGATTAAGGATAACTGTACTGAATCTCGGGAGATGAAACCGGACAATACTGAGCGTAATACTACAAAACATAAAAGTATTATCGATACGATAAAGACGATCTTTAAGTTTTGATTTAATTCAGTTATCCTTAATTGTTTTATATAAAAAACTAAATAAGAATTTATAAGTTTTGTTTATAATAAAGGTATGAATTTTGTGAAATTCGCCAATAAATTACAACAAATATATACAAAAAAATATATCATTAGATCTTGTAAAACTTGCGTGATATAATTCAGCGTGTGCAGCAAGTTTTTCGAGAATTCGTCCCGTAGATTTACGAAATTCAACAGTAAATTTAGTCGAGAATTCGCCTCAACTGTCGGACATTTCAGCCAGAACGTAACCTCCAACAGTAGCAACGGTAGAAATATCAAATTCCAATACGAACAATAATTAACAACAGCTAGAATCGCGATGATTTTCAATTTATGTTGATAATAGAACGATACTTCCTCTTTTAATTCGACTTGATTCTCGACAATTTCTTGTGGTTGTTGTAGAGTTGTCCGTAAACGAGTCAATTGTTCCTCAATATTATCAATCTCTAAATTATCAACATTGTTCTCGGTGATTAACGTTTGTATGTTGTAATTATTCGGATTATCTGGAAGAATTGGGTTTAATAACAATTATAGAATAGAATTGATAGGGCTTACTACAACGGTTTTCTACTCCTGTTATTTTCTTTAAACGTTGTTCGGAATTTTCCAAAATACGGCGGCGACGAGCCTCTCTTTTTGCCTCGGCACCGTTCATAATTCCGAGTTTAATCAATTGAAGACAATCAAAGCGGATGATTTGACAAATACAGGTTATATGAGGTTATGTTATGCTGTTTTTTTCGAGCTATTTATAGCTCTCTTTTATTGATTTAAAATTTATTATTTCTTTATTGTCAACATATAAAATATAAATTAGTAGAAATAATTAGTTTAATTCGTTTGGAAATTTGCCTTCATTTGAATAATTACACAAAATTCACGTTTAAATTTGCTCCCGGACAATCTTTTAAGCCGAATGGATAACGTTGCAACGCTATTCATATTAGGGCTATTATTATACTAATATTTCCAAATTTGCCAATTATTTATAGAGTATTTGCTTCTATTTCGGCAATTTTAGATCAAAATAATAATAATAATAATCAAAATTGGCAAATATGTAGCATATAGGTGTATATATGGTTGTATAGCTTTAGGCGCACATGCGTTAGAAATTCTAATCGAATAACTCGAATTCTCATTTTATTTATTTATTTTTGTCGTTTTTAATCATTTATTTACAAAGCAGAACAATACAAGCATCGTATGTATATTAGATTATTATTCTTATTATTATAATTATTTGTATTTCCTCATTTTGCTCTACAAATGACTAAAATGATTTGTTTTGTTGTTATCTATTTATTATCAATTGTTTTTGCATCAATATTTATTACTTTTATTTGCCATGTTTTAGTTGTAAACCGGTAAAACACTATCTTTATTATTATTACTATAATTATCATTATTCGTAAAATTATTGAAATGGAACTCGTGAAAAATTGATGGATCAATAAAAATTAGAGACAGAGAAGAGAGGTGATATCACCTACACAATATTCTACCGATTTGCAATTATTTCCTCAAATACTAACTTGATTATTATCATCAATATTATTAATTATTATTACTTTGATAATACAACTACAACAGACAAATTGTTCTTGAAACTGATCGAATTGGGTAATTTATAAAACAAATAAAATTCGAAATTATTTACAATTAAAATCGGCAATAGAATAAATAAAAAATAAATTATAACATAAAGAGATAACTAAACAATTGAGTTTTTAAATCGAAATAAGTTTAAACGAATTAAAAAAATCACTAATTTGCACGCATTCACAAGTCACAGGATTGCACACAAAAATTGATAGAAAAACAACAATAAAAACGAAATTATTGAAAATTAACAATAATTTAAAAATCTTGTTTTTATATTGTTTGTCTTCACTATATATATAAAATTTACTAAATTATCGCTTTTTACAAAGGTATTATTATTAAATATTATAACTATTACTATAATTAATTTCATTTTTTTTTTAAATATTTTGAAATGTGTGAAATTTCTGGATCGGATGTATTCTCATCAAATTACATAAAATTCTTAGTGTCTCACTAGAAAGGGGGTATTAGGGTGAGTATGTGTTGGTGTATTTGTTTCTTCCCAGTTGATTCGTATAATTATTTTAACAATTTTAATAGTTTTCACCTACGTTAAATTTGAAACGATTATTATTATTATATCTTACTAATTCTATAGTTCACGATCTTTACTGAATAATCAATAAATAAAATAATAAATAAATGTAGAAAAAATAGGATAACAAAGCCTCGGCAATTACGAGACTACTGTAATTTACGAGAATAAAACTATCAAAAAACTTGGTTAAATTAAATAATACAGATACATATTAGAGTATCGTTGCGTGGGCGTGTATTTAATTCAAAACAACACCAACTCGTCTTGGAACAGGGTGTATAATCTTAAGAATTATGACTACTATACTAAATATTTATTACACATTTATAACTAATTTGTATTTTTGTTGTTTGAAATTATACGAAAATTGGACATTTTGGAGTTTGTCTATTTTTATTTGGGGAACTTTCGAAATTAGAAAAAAATAATAGTCTTTACTCTCCATTATTTCAGTACTATCGATGGGCCTTCATCAATTTTATTAAAATCAATAGGAGATGGAGAATAGACAATTTCCGTGATTGTCATTATTTTTCTAAAGTTTTGTAATCGTTTTAAAATAAAACCTAGCATCGAAAATACAAATTAGTCTTAATTAATTAATCAATTAATTAATTATATCACACATACTGATTAAGAATATTGTTTATATATTTATAATAATATAATATAGTTGTGTGTTTGTGTTTATAGAAAAAAGGACCCGTGTTTCTGCTCTTCCTCTATAAATTGCAATAGAAACGAACAAAATAAAACACTTCAACAATACCACAGTAGTCACTAAATTTCGCTTGTATTACTTTTTGGTTTGCTCTATTATTATTATTCTTATATATAGAATTAATTTTAGACTAGTTGAATTGCAACTTGTGCTGGATTTGTCTTAAACACATCCTATAAAAGATTTATTTATTATTAGTTATAATTATTTAAGAGGCTGCACCGTTCGATAGGGCGCCCAAAAATTGGCAATATTTATTCCATATAGTTCAAAATTATATTCGAATTTGGAAAAATTAAAAATCTTGATTGAAATGCTCTTTCAAATACCGTTCGAATCATTTAAATAACTGAGTAATTTTGGAATAAATTGGCAATTTCGGTTGGCCGGTGTTGAGCCTTATTGATAGAAATACCTTCTCTACCGTAATGAATCTGTACCATTTGGTTCGATTGAATTAGACGCTGGACTTGGTTGTGAACTGGACGCACCACGTCCACGTGAATTCTCATATTCCATTACTTCTTGATAGATTAAATCCTTCCATTGTTCCACTGTATGTTCACGTTCATCAACACTATGATCGTAAGCATCCGGTGCAGGCTATTTAAAACAACAATATTACGATTTATCGGATTCTTAATTAAGAATTCTTACCGCATTAACTTCCTGTTCATCATACCATACATTTATATATGGATGTAATAAAGCATCATCAACTGATATCCTTTGATTTGGATCAATTACTAACATTCTTGATAATAAATCTCTAGCTTGACTGGCTTTTAATTTATTATGTTCACTACTATCCGATGGAAATAATACGTCGGGAAATAATTTATCAAATGGGAAACCAGTAAAACGTGGCCGATTCTCTACATAATTTCTTACAGTCGGTTGGAGACGGCACATGAATTGTTGGGACGGTGTACCCAATTGTTCTACATTAAAATTTTAATTACAGCAACAAGGGTGAGTCAACTCAATTGCCCTAGCTCTTAGCGAAACACCAATTGATGAGTAATTTGAATTTTTTTTTATAAAAACCCTCAAACATCATTAGAGCAAATGTTGTTCATCGGAAAATCACTTCCCGATGAACTACAAGGCCCAAATTTTGCTAAAATCCTAGATATTTCTATAAGAGCCAAGACGATTTAGGTGAAATAAATTCGTTTATATACCAATAATTTTGTTCCATTGATCGATATGATCAGTACCAGGAAATAAAACACCACCACGTATCATTTCACCCATAATACAACCAACACTCCATATATCAACATTTTCTGTATAACCCATACCTAGGATAACTTCAGGGGCACGATAATAACGTGTCACTACATATGGTGTCATCATGAATGTTGTGCCCGCTGTACGGGCCAAACCAAAATCTAATATTTTTAATGTACAATCTGATTTAACTACAATATTGCTTGGTTTGAGATCCTAGAAAATAAAAATTTCAATATAATTATCGATTAAGCGACCGGGTCACAACTCCCAAAAATAGTGGAATTTTCAATTTAAGGGGACGAGGTAGATGTCGGGATTTTTATCGGCGAAAATGTGAGTTTGTAATTTGCGTTTTCTTAAGACTACAACAACCGGAAATAGATTTTTGAAAAAAGCATTTCTTATAGAATCTAACGGTTCTTTCCGTTTTTCAAAATATTGATACAAATTTGAATTACAGACGAAAATCTATTTTCGTATTTGTGTACAATTTCTTGTATTTTCTCTTATAACTTGGCCAATTTTGATTATTTTGCAAAAATTCTTGTACTGTTAGATAGCAAATGAAAAGTTCTTTTCAAATATTCAAGAAATTTCCCGATTCCACCGTTAGTTTTCCGGAAAATTAAGAAAACTTCTGTAAGCTAAAACAGGTTTTCTCTTACAGTTTTTATTTGACAACATTGATCAATCCCTCATTCGAAAGCTGATACAAAAGCCGAGGGGAATGCGAAGCCCTTTTTTTGTAATTTTGAAAATCGCCAGAATTATCGCCCCCTTAAAAATTCGTCACTCGCAGAAGTTTATAATCTGACGAAAATTCTATCATTAAAATGTGTTTAATTGAAAATTTTGCACAACGCTAAGACCTTTGTGATGCGACTTTTAACGCTATTTCCTTCGAGTTTAAGCAGTGGAATTTCGAGTGAAAATCAAAGAATTGTTTATCGAAGATTCCACTTTGATCTGAGTTGTCATCGGTTAACGAATCGAAGATAAATTACCCTATGTATAATACCGGCTGAATGTAAATGTTTAATACCACATAACATCTGATAAAGTAAATAACTCATACGTTCATGATCTAAATCCATTTGTATAACTTGACATAGATTTGCATCCATTAATTCCATAACTAAATAAACATCTTGGAAATCTTCTAATGTTCTTTGTGGTGTGAATGCATTCAATAGACCAATAATCTAAAATTAAATCAAATCAATTGATAATAATTGAAATCTATTTAAAATAAAACAACTTACATTCTTATGATTAACTAATTTCATTAATTTAAACTCCCTATATGCCCTTTTGGCATGTGTTACATTCTGGAACGGTCGGCTAAGTTTCTTAATTGCAACATTTTGTTGTGTTTCAGTATCAACAGCGGCACTAAATTCGAACAATAGTTATTTTAATTGAAAAACAAGAAAATTACCGGTAATATTTAATTAATTGGTTAGTATGCAATAAAATTATTGGTAATAATATAAGAGAAGATTAATTATAGAAGCTTTATTTGTTTTTTAATACTTTTTAATTTGATTATTGAACAAACAACGAAAATATTTTCTTACCAAACTAACCCTTGCGCCCCACCGCCCTTAGGTTCTAAATTTATGTAACGTTCAGGAACCCAAAATTCCGTATCACCAAATATGTATTGCTTAAATCCAGGTCGTATTGCCATTATGCAATCTTATTTTATTTAATTTATTTATTTTTATTTAATCGATTTAATTCTGTATTTATTTATTGGTTTATTTATATCACAAAAATACACAAAATTAGGAATATTATAGGAGTAATTAAATTAAATTAAACTCAAAGCATCAATCAATCAATCAATCAACTAAAACGAAAGAAAAATCAAATCTCAAAACAAAACAAAACAAACTCCACACTTGTTAATGAATTTTGATTTGAATAAAACGAAGAAATTAAATTTTAATGTGTTATTTCTTACCAGACGATTCCTTGTGCTCCAGATCCGATCGGTTTCAAATTTTGATAACGTTTCAATATTGTGAATTTGGTGTCACCCACCTCGACGGTGTAGAATTGAGACAGACGGGACATTTTATAATAGCGCCAGTCCCAATAATTCGACGCCGTCGTCTGAAAAAATATCCTACATGTCATTGTATACAATTAAAACATTTATAGGATTGGATATTTGCGATGAGAAAAAAGCAAAATCATTAATGTTGATGGTGGAAAATTTAAGATAAAATGGGAAAGTTCTAATTTTCCCAAGCAATTTCATCCCGTTGTTCGTTTCTACCACCATCACGGATATATTTTAATTTTTTCCTCCCCAGATTTCTAACAACAATAACGACAAATCTCCTTTGAAACAGTAATTGGCGTAAAGAGAAAATTGTGATGGAGAAATTTTTTACACCAACTCCGTCGAAATTCTACGTTAATTAATTCATAATTCCAAGCATTTCGAAAATGGAAAATAAATGTGATAATTTTAATGCCCTTTAATTCATCATAAAACATCAAGGGTGAATTTTTTTTAATATTTATATTTCGATATCTAATTAGTTTTTTAATGGATTTTAATTATTCAAAGGAAATTCGAGCATTTCAAGGAGCAGGGAAATTTTAATTAATTTTTGAATTACAAGTGTAATTTTTATAATTTCTAATAATTTTCTACATTTTCCTTCATAAATTGGACAATTCTGGGTGTGTTAGAATGAAATTCTAGATTTTAGAAGTAAATTCTTCAAGAAATTTTCTAATATGGCTGTTAATTTTCAAGAAAATTGATAGTAAGGTTGAAAAACAAATATCTAATTATAAATATTGGCATTTTTCGGCCACTGGAAGATGGCAAAGGAATTTTAAATGTTTTAAATAATATTCGATTTGGATTATTGCCATTCGTTATTCTCGGTATTGTCTACTAAATAATTCTTACCTGTCTCGAATAAAAATAACAAAGACCTTGTTAATAACAATAATAATAATAAAATTGTTAATTCTATAAGAAAATAATCTACAAAATATAAAACTTACCAAGAACGATCCATTTTATTGCTGTACTTTATGTGTAGAAAGAATAATGAAGATTATGATGGAGCCTATAACAAAAATAATACGGAAAGAAGATTAGGAAATTACGCAAAATTACGCTACCATAAACGCTAAACTGTATTTACAAATAACGAATAGTATAGAATTCCACACCATTAACATTAACTTTATCATTATTGTCAAATGGGCGTAAAATAATCCGATTTGTTTGCAACTATCAGTGGAAATAAAATAAATAAATAAACAAGCAATATAGAGGGCAGTTTTTTCTGTGCGATTTAACTAAAGAATTCATTTTTCAATACAAAAACCGACTTTTTCCTACCATTTTTTCCATTTATAAAAGCATCAATAGTGTTTACACGTTCCTTTCTATCTCCAACTGGCTATTCTTTGGATTGTTTGGCGCCACAGTGGAGAAATGAGCTGTTTCTCATTCTAATGATACAGGCTAGAATTTCACCCCCTTAGTTTTTCACGCTGTTTTCCCCGGGTATTGTCCCTTATATAACAACAATAACAACGAATATTGTTCTTTGTGTTAGTTCTTTTTTCCAGTATTAACAAATACTAGTCCATTTACGTAATGGAACTTTTAATTATAGAATAGTTTCGAAACTAAATCTTCAACAATTCGAATAATTGCGGGTGGTTGATTGGAATAAACAGGGAAATGATCCAGATTACGCCAATTAGAATTACAAACTAGCCGCATAAAAAACTAGAATTGCAGCGAATAAATTAGTTTAATATGGTGGAAATTTAAAAATTCATACCCCTTTTAAAATCAATCATTAAAGTTTGGTGGTTGTAGAGTAATTAGAAATGAGTGTGACTTTGTACTAGAAAATTTTTTATTAACCGAGTTTATTGAAGTTTAAATTAAGAATAAACGTTTTTTTTTTCTGGTTCTACCCCTGTTCGTTTCTTTGTTGTTATTTCCACTATTGTTAAGAAAGAAAAGTGGGAAATTGCAACAGCTTATAAAGAATTCTCAAGTAGGGAATCATTTAAAATTTATACAACGATTCTCAAGATTCTTAATGATGCTTACCTTTTTCTCTACCTTTCTAAAATATCTTAGTTGGACTATAAAAATAAAAGAAACAGCTAGATTTTCTGTAGTAGCGGATTATTAACTAGATTTCTCAGTGGTTTTTATTTTAAATTAAAACTAAAAGACTTGTTAAATATGAGTAAATCTCAATCTTAAACTGTAAATGAGTCGAGATGTTTCTTCATCTCTTATACTTGTTGTCCTCTTAAATCCCTAATGAAAGATCTCAAATGAATTTATATACGTACGTTGTTACCGGATAAAATTATCCACGTCATGTGAAAATTATAGCACAGATTATATGAAAACACAAGGGAATAATGTTTTAGTAGTAATCAAAATAAAATCCCTGAATTTCGACAAAACTTCCAAGTGAGTTCTGTCTAGTTAAAAGTGTACAGTTCCAAATTAAGATTATATCAAACTAGCATATGTTTTATGTTAAGAAGCTCGAAATAAATTGGTTCCTATCGCTTTAATTATACGTGAAATCTGTCTGGAAACAGTCTTAACATATCTAAAATTCGTTCTTGTTGTGAATTTTCGTTTAAATGCCAATATTTTTACCTAAATTCAAAAGATGATGAAATGCTATTGGAATCCTACGATCTAATACTATTAACAGATTTATCACTTTATTTAACACGAGATTATTATATTTTTGACTTTTAGTTCAAAATTTGGAGCCTAAATTATTAATGTTTTGGAATTTGAGTTCGGCAATTGTGCTTTTATCAAATTTCTAAGGTGGAGAAAAACGCTTTTTTTGACAAAAAGAGACTTGATTTATGATAAAAACTTCTCAAAATTTGCCTCTGATTCTTTAATTTAGAAATATTTTCGACTTTTCCTTCGAAATTTCAAACATTTTACACACAATTTCTAGAAATATGCTCCAAGTCTTCTTTTTATACGGTTCGGAAACAAATTCTAAGATCTTTAGTGTTAGTTACAAACTTTTTTTCATCAATAAGGATTCATTAATACTTCCCCACTTTAGGTTTAAATTTTACTTTTGCTAATTGTTTTTTTTTTTTTTTTGTTAAAGAAGAGGTTTGATTAAATTTTCAACTTTCAGTCCAGATTTTCGAATATAATTGATACTTTATTAGATTTAGAATGAATATTTTTACCGTGTTTCTATCAAATAGTAGCGCAACTCCTATAAATTCGATAAAATCTCCTGTTAGTGCTCGATTTTATAAAAAGAAAAGAATTGAATATAGACGATGTATCAGTTTCTCTAAACTTTGTTACAACGATTACATTTCTAACGTATGTGGAATTTATTGAACTAACAAATCTAGGATAATCGTCCTTTACAAATCGTTGAAGTGATAACAATTGGATGATAACACAAATACAGATATATAATTCAAACTATGCCACCATTGTTATTTATGTTGTATAGAAAGATTGAAAGTAGTGTAACATACATCACAAATGCATGTATTTTTCAATTCAAAACAAAGAATTACCCTATTTATTCACTACAATAACATGGTAAACTCATCAACCCCCACCGTCTCGACGTTATTTTTTCTCTTTTTCCCTATTAATTAATGCTATTCTGTGGTTGAATAATCCAACCATCCAATTATATTAAAGATAAACAACGATAGTAATGTAACATAGTCAAGTAGTCTTCAAAATTTATTGTAGCATAAATAACGATTCTATTCCGAACAACGGAAAAAAATAATACAGTAGAGGGGTGGAAATGTTGTAGGAGAGGTGACATTACAAGTGTATTATAAGGGGTTGGAAATTGTAAAAGGGTATATGGAATGAGTACTTGAAATTCTTTTAATTGCAAAACTACTGCACCTACCGCATCGATATTTTTTTGTTTTGTCGAAAGGGTAGTTGCAATTATTTAAATTTAAAGGTAACGAAATTCGATTATAAACACCACATCAAAGTTGGCGTCAAAATCATTATCATCAAAGCTATAAATTTGTAATTAACACAGACACAAACCTGCTAGTATTATTGATAATTTATTACCAACTGTTACATTCTCTATGCGATCAAAGAGGGTGAGATTGCTTGTTTTGATAATTTTCAAACAATTCAATCAGTGCTAATCTATTTTTTATTAAACAATTGACAAATAACGATTTATAAAAATTGATAAAAATCACTAGAATTGTGTGATTTATCCCGGCGCATCCACCAAAAATTGCCTCCAGTTTCTCAATTTTATAGTTGTTGTTATAACAAATATACAACTTATTTGGATGTTGTCGCCACTAATATAAGCAATAGGGGTTCCAGTTCACTAACCGGGAAAAGGGAGCACGCAAGCGCCGCCACATATACATACAGACGCTAACACCACCACCACTACCACCACCCCATGACATCAATGTCGACAACAACCTAAATGTGTATATGTGTTAGTTTGTAGTATAGTGGTCGATATTGGGATCTGTCCGAAGAGATCTACCCCCTCATACATATATTTCTATCTCTATCTTCTTTATAAAATTTATAATATACATGTGTACATTATACTGATAATAAAACGCACCCTATAGCAACTAAATTAAGAAAATTATTCCAATGTTTACATTATCAACCCTATCTTTGTCTATTTTACGAGGATATTGTCTTTAGTTGCGGTATAAAAATTGAGTATTTTGAAAGTTTAAAGTTTTCATTACTGTCGATTTCCAAATTCTACCCCATTTCCATCAGGCGTTTAATTAAAAAAATCCATATAATGAAAACGCGATGAATTTCTACATTTCCAAAAAATATAATAAAATTATACAATTCTAGATTGGACTATGAAATATTCCTGAAACTTACTACCATTATATTCGTTTTGATTTTTTTTAAACTAACTTTAACGTCAGGAGTCATACAGCAGTGGTAATAATAATTAAATCTGACACGTCTGAGAAACTTGGAATACTGGCAGAATATTAATAATTAAACATTAAGAGATGGAGAAAAACAAAAAAATAAAGGTATACAAACAGTAGTAGGGGGTAGAAGTTTACAAAGAAAATTGCTAGAAGACGTCAAGATTAAATTAAAACTAATAGGTTTTTGTTTTAATTATATAAGGGGGTTGATACCGTTAGTAGAGAGGAAATATTAGGGGGTAGAATTTCTATACAATTAATTATGCTTAACATACTGGAAGAAAATGTGAAATTATGGATTTTTCCCTTCTATTTACACGATACCCTTAAAAATTCGTATTTATTAGAGTAAAATTTTATTATCAATTCAACATCAAAGTAAAATTAGAGGTCTAATCGGATGATTTTTTAAAGACTATGAGAAATTTTGACTCGTTATCAGTTGGATTCTTGACGAAATCAAACACTAATCAAATCTCAATGTTTGAAATAAAATTGTTTTGCTCTATTATCACGTAGATGATAAAAATGAGATTCAAGAAGTATCGATTAAATTTTTAAATTAAAAATAAAAAGTCTCTTCCTAACGTTCTAACGATGAATTTAACCTACCCTATCATTTTCTATCTCTTCTTGTTTCTCAATTTATCTATCTGTCTACACAATTTGATTGATTATTTTCAGTATCATTAATTAATGTCATCTGGAGAAGAATTTCATTAAAACGATAAGAAAAATAACCATCGACTTTATTTGTTTGTTCCTTCCCTTTCTCTATTTTTATTATTTAAAGGAAAGAGGAAAAGAGAAGGACGCTATTACAATAATAGAACGTTAATCGCATTTTAACCAGACACCCGTCTCGTCTCTCATGCTTGTTACATTTCTAAAATGTCTAAATTGGCATTTTGATTGTCAGGTAAGCGAAAAGGATGGACAGTCCTATCTTTAACTATCCACATATACCAAAATAGTAATCTCAAACTAAATTATTAACAAAATAGCATTAAAATCGATAGTTTCTCAACATTTCTAATTAATGTTTAATAACGACAGGTAGCATTGATTACACTAAAGAATCCCTAAGGATTTGTTGTCAAGACATCAAAAAAACTGTCCACCTTCAATTCAGATAGTAATGGGATATAAGATGGATAGAGATAAGTATAAGGAATGACAAAATCAATTATTGGTATTTGTGGTGATTCTACTAACTTTTTTTCTGTTCGCTCTACTATTTGTTAGATAAACTCTCCCTAAGGAATTCGTAAAGAATTGTCCAACACACATATATTAAATTTTCTACAATTTCAGATTTATTTCAAATATACTCTACGTTGAATTATTGATCAAGCGTCATTAATATTTGTCTCTTTTATCCGTTACTACCCGTCTTTACAGTAAATACTTTGGTAAATATTGACAATACGGAAATTTTCGTTTAAAACTGATTCCTCATTTCGAAAACACTCCTTTCGGTTAAACTAAGAAGAAAACGTAGATTTATAATAGGAAAGCGAAATGAGGGAAATTTTACAATAAACGGTTGATATAATCAAGCTTGATTCTAAAAAAATACAAACAAAGAGTGGTAATGATGGTGATTAAGACGAACTTTTTGCTCATTTACATGATAATAAGGGTGAACTTTAATAGTGGTAATAATAATCTTGATGAATTATTATAGGGTGAAGGTGGGAGTATTATCGATAATCTTCAAACTAATTCCAAGTAATTAATTGACAATCACTAGATTAATTAAAATACTTGGTCATCTTGTTAAATTAAAAAAAAATAAAGTTGATTAATTAATTTGATTGATAACATTGTTATCGAATAAATCCAACTTCATCTAGATTTGAGAATTTTAATGGATATAGAATTCAATACTTTTACAATAATTACTAAGGGAGGATACTATCATTAGAAAAATCCCTCGATAGCAGACTTCATCCCTATTTTAATACAACAAAATTTTAATTTAATTAGCAGATGGTGGGTTTTTGTTGTTCTATTGTTGTTACCGATCTAGAATTCGAAATATTTAAGTTATTTATATCAATCAACATGTAAAGAAAGTTGGCAATGAAACTATACACTAACGACAATCATAAATTGTGTTATTTCTAATTTAGAAATTGTCCAGACAATTTATTTATTTTGTTACATTCAAACAATTTCGGGAATATAATTAGTTACTTTTTTTTTTTTTCTATAAAATTCAACGATTAAATAGAGAATCTGCGAAAGATTTTCAAACCGACAGCATCATTGATGTTGTTATCATCTTTCCGTTATCATCACCATCTTTATTATTACAGTCACGATATTTCCCAGTAAATAATAAAATTGAATTGTTACGTAATACCTTTAGTAAATAATGAGGAAAATGAACAATCAATATATGGAATTAATCCATCTATCTTTGTTCGTCATTTGCAAATAAATTGAAAGTAAACGAAACCGATGATAGGTGAAATATGAGGGGAACAAGAAAACACAATATTATCATTCAAAATATCCAGTCACGATCGAAATCAAATTGTAAACGTATAAAAAATTTGATCGTCATTATAGTATTGGCAATATTTTTTGATTTACGGTTAAAGTTGATCAATAATTGCGACAAATTTATTGCAGTTTTTCCTACATTTTCCTCTATTTCTTTCTGTTTGTAGGAGGGTTGACAAATTACAAAAAAACACACACACACAAAAAATAGGGTGGATCGAAATGGAACAAGAAAAGAGGCGCGAGTAACGATAAAATGTCACATTTCAAATAAACTAGATAATCCTGATATTATATAACTTTTATCGACTATTCCTAAATAATCCTTAAATATTAAAACATAAATTTATGGAAAATGCTAAAAATACTTCATCCCACTTGTGTGACAATGTCGACCCTTTTGTATTGTCGATCACCCTCTACCAACTAACCGCATTGTGTGGGAAATTGTACGTGAAAAAAAACACACACACATATGACAAACTCAAATCAAATATAGCTTGGAGTTAAACAACAACAACACCAACAACAACAACTAGAAGTAAAACAACATGAACAACAGGATCTTTCAATGAAGATAGTAAAAGAGGGTCCTCTATACAAAAAGGATCAATAAACAAACCACGCCTGCCTCTCAACCCACTCATTCTATACTATTTTACTATTTATTTAACACTTCTATCAATCAATCTAACCAAATATGGAATTAACTATTTATAGATGAATCGGTGGGAAAAAATTCGGAAACATAATTGAAGATAAACAAGTCGATTATTAATACTCTCGATTCGAATTCCACTAATGAAACAATTATACGAAGATCAACCCTTGAATTTAGTTAAATTAGTTCAGTTATTACAATTCGACAATCTTAGCAAATTCAAAGGAATTCAATTGTAGGTATATTCTGAGTTATATTGAAAACAATCGTAATGGGGTGGGTATTTGTAAAATTTCATAGAAATCTATTAAAATTGTTTACTTCTCTTGGCATTATGTCTTCAAAAAAGCGACAATATAGGTGAATTAAAATTAGAGACTATACAGAGACAGAATAATAAGGGTGATATTTAATTTATATGCAATTAAACAGGTTCATAACTGTAGTCGAATCAATACAGAGAGAACGAGCAGTAGTAGTACGTAAAGCACCATCAACGCTCATTATTCATACATTTATTTTATATACAGAACGTTCCACTTTTGGTTAAACTAATTCGCGTGTAAAAACCAAATTAACAACTATACCCCTTCAATTTCGATCCGGTTAACTTGACTTTAAAGTAATAAAACTACTATAAACTAATTAGAAAAGACAAACAGTTCGAAACGATTTGACGCGGTATAAATTAGAAATTTTGCTCATTTTGAGTCGTTAATTGTACAGAAATTGTATTTATTTTTAATTACTAAATAAAATAGCATTTCTATTCTATCGTGAAACACCAGTGGGAGATTTTACGTTAATTGAAACGTCAAAAATTTAATGGATTCTACTAAAAAAAAACACAAATTTAACGTCAAGTTTATCAAAAATAAATGGTTGTACTAATTAGTTTGATGATCATTATCTATGTGTGTCAGTCATTTAAAATTGTTGAAATTACGTTAAACTTGTAAAAAGTTCCAACAAATTTGGACGCTTTTCCATATTTACAGGGTGTTCCAACTCGAATTAAAGCCAATAATAAAACTCAACTATTCTAGTTATAAATAATAGAAATTTGTACTTAGATTTTTGATATATTCGAAATCTTAACAGTGTAAAGTGGAAATATATTGAAAATCATCGATTTGCACGTAACTTAATTTACACGGTCTCGTTTGACAATTGTAAACGTTCAAAATAATCTATTTATCGTGTAAATAATGGATATTTCTATTCGATTTTCTCATCGTTATAATTTTGAATTATAACAATATTTATTTTAGAATTTTGTAGAAAAATAAACATATTCGAAAGATTTTAATTGAAAATACTAATCGACAACTATGAATCACCCACAATTCACAACAGTATGACTGTTTTATATAAAAAATAATTTAATATTCTCGTACAAAACTAAACAAAACATGAATCACTAAAGATAGTAATTTATTAATAATAAACCAATAATTAATAAGGGGAGAATTCTACGATAATTTCAAGAATGACGATTTCAACTGTGTTTCTACAGAGGAAAGTGAGGCGAAATCTCAGTTTAATTACACACACAACGATGTTTCTTTCGACAAGATTGATTAGATGGAAACGTAGCAAAATTACCGATTAATTCGTTTCTTTCTCTTGTAAAACTTGCAATTAACAAAATTGATAGAAAATTCTTAAACAAACATTAAGTAGAAAAATGACTGCTATTATTGTTGCAACAAAAAAAAAACACAAAAATTGTAGCGGTATTATTGATTCTGAAATATGCGAACAATTCATGTGGTAAATTTGGAAAAATGCCAATAAAGAAAACTAAATCAACGATACGAACACTTGTAAAATTGATCGGGGAAATATCAATGAAAATTTTATTGCGTTTATTTAAAATAATTTTTTTGTTTTATCATTTTAGGAATATTAGTGATACAAAATCAACACAATCAAGGGGTGAATGATTCTTCACGTGTATATTGTGTTGCATAATTCAATATTTTAAAAATGAATTATAATTTGGATTTAAATAAATTATTTGTAGATAATCGGGATTATCAATTGGTAAATACTTGAAATATTCGAATAAATAAACATAACCTGTTTGTTAATAGGGCGATATTTAGTTGAATTGTCAATGGCAAATGTTTTCTCTAATGTAACTATGTTTTTTTTTTTTTTGTTTCTTAGTGGGTTGCCTCTGCAAAATCACGCCGAATTATGGAAATCGATAAAAATAATTAATCGATGTAAAGCAGCGACAATTCACGCCTTTATGGCCACACTTGTCTAGTTATCGTCGAAAAAACAAAATTCGGCAATTTTCAATTGTAACTCACCACTCCTCTGCATGTAAATCTAATCAATTTTTGATAAAATAAATGGTGGATTTGAACAAATACAATATATTTTTCTAATTATTTTTTAAAACCACGTAAAAATGATTAAATTAAGACTAACTTGCCTACTTACATTATTGTATTGTAGATGTAATAATGGTGATGGTTGGAATTCTAATTGATTTTAAAACTGCACGTCTTTTATATTAAATCCACAATAATTGGTGTTGATAATTAATTATTTTAGCACGACAAAAACAACATCTACATTAAGCAATTAAAAATTCTTTGATAAAAAAATGATGCACACAATTATAAAAAATTACACACACACCAACATATCAATAGGAAAGTCAAGAGACGACTTCCACCAATAGATTTGCAATTGACATTAGACAAACGCGCATGTGCAAACCTACATTTTGTTTTTTCCAATTCCATTATCCATTATTTGACAAAATAATTAATTTCTAATAAAAAATATTGGAAAATTGTCTCAACTTTGCACGAATCGTCCATTCCTCTTTGAATTTCGTAGAAAAATTCAGCGGCTTTTTTTCGAACTAAATCGACCAGTCGGTAATACAGATACCGGCGTTAACACTGTCACTTTTGTGCTATAATTGCAGTTTTGCCAACACTTGCGCCAAATAGTTTTTGAATAAATTATTTACGCTTATGTTTCTATATAAAATTTCGATAATTTAGAAAGTTGTTTGATTTGGTATTTCTAAAATTTGTAATTTTGGGGACTATGCTCAGCACACGGGGGCAATTAAATCCGACCCCAACTAAACTCCCTAAATGGGCCAATCGAAATTTAGAAATCGTAAACCGGTGGATATTCGACCCATTTATCATAAAGTAAAAATTCATAAGCTGAACATAAATTCTTCACACACTGGACTCGCAGAATTGTGAGGTTAAAGATTCGAGAAAAAGTCCCTGGGTGGATGCGCGCCCACCCCAATTTTCAATTTGTCCAATAGAAATCGAGAATTTTAAATTGCGCAAATATCACCAACTTAAAAACTAAGTTGGTAACTCGAAGTCCCCGGAATTGTAACCAAAATTTCTAACCTCACAATTTTAAATTAGGTTAACGTCATTAATTTTGTACAATTGAAGAATTTGTGAATAATTTGTACAAGTTTTTGAATTTCAATGATTTTAGTTTGAAATCTATTTTTACTTTGGTTTCAACCAAATTCTACCGATTCAATCTATGTATATCTGGCAACAATGATTTTGCTCCACTCCAACTCCACACAAAGTATGGGGGATTATGCAGCCATGCAGTTTTTATCTCGTATTTGATAAGAGCACTTACACTTGATGATTAATACGTTTATTTTTCATTGATTAAACCCATAAACAGATATGAGTAAGGAAAATAAAACAAATAAATAAAGCAAATTTAAACATTTATAGTTAAATATTCACACAACTCTGTGTGGATTTGTTGTAGATTATAATTAGAAAACTAACCGCGTTTGATTTTTATAGACAAATATTTGTTAAGCTATCCAAAAATTGTAGTAAGGCTCACGTAATGAATAATCATAATATTGTGAGGATTTCCTTATAAACAAAATTGGAAATAATCACAAATTTGTGATCATTTTGTTTCGTTTTTATCTAGAGTCGTTCAACGGGAAGACCATGGAAGAAGGGTTTGTTGAAGAAACGCAGCGGTGCCCATAAACGCTACACCTTATACCTGAGTTTATTCCTCTTATTTGGTAAGAATCGAATCGAATTTCTACAGTTTACGATTGATTTATTTCGATTTTTTAGTTAGTATCGTGACGGCGGGTGGTTGGCGACATTACCTAAAAATCTTCGGTAAATTTTACAAAATCCATCGATTCATTTTTTTAATAATTCGCTGGTTGTAGCGACCCAACTTTGTGTCCTAGCACCATTCATTTTGATTTTGGAAATCTTAAATCGCGCCTGTCTATTCTTGGAAGAACGAAAATATTACACAACACGTTATAACAACAATATCGGAGTTCTATTGAATGATTTCTTGTATTGCCCCAAATCGTTCGTAATTTTCGCGGTATGGTTCGTAATATTTTGTTCGTATATAAATTGGATTGGAAATCCGTTCGTACAATGGCACCAATTCGGTGTAGTCTCCATCAGTTTGTCGATAATTAGCGGCTTGCTCCTCACTAAAGTCTTCAATTTAGTAATTAAGAATTTCTTTATTATAACACCATGATAGGCCGAATATTTCACAGGATTCTGGTCCGTTACGTGAATCTTTATGGTTGTCGAATTCGAACGGTCTAGATTACGGTTCCGGTATGGCATATTCGTTCTTTCACGGTTATCTAAGACTAGTCATACCGAAAACTGGCGGTAATGATCCACACTTGGAGGAATTGATGAGGATTTATGAGGATCGTGAACACGTTAATTTAGCCTGTTATCGTTTATTTCTTTTAATACCAAAATCTCTACATTGTCCCCCAAGTATACAAGATTCCCAATCACCATCAATTGAAGAAAGCAAAGTATATAAATTAGTCAACAAATAGGTTCATTGCATAATTTTATCTTAAAATTTATTTAATTTTAGAGTTTATTCGATAAGATCCTTGATGTGGCCGGTGTTAAAGGTCGCTCTTATCGGAATTCGATTTATAAAATACGCGACAAGAAGAATAAAGTTTTCGTAGCTGCTGAATATGCAACACCGCTGAGAACGTTTCGGGAAGTTATCAATAACAGCGGAGATCATTCTATTGTTTATAAACGGCATAAAGATGAAATTGCTTTACAATTCTATAAAACGTTGAAGAAAATTGTCAATAATGATCCAGAGATTCAACCTTTCTGCGAATTGATTTATTATAACGGTATTTATTTGATTACTGTGGACGAATTTATTGGGCAGATGGCAATAAATTTGGCCACTTTATTCTTTCAATTTTATTTTAATCGATTTGAAATTGTAGACATTAAGGGTTATAATGGCGATAGAGAGATACGACATGACGTTGGGCAGATTCTATTGGACCGAATTAACCAAATCAAGAAAAAAGGTGATTAAATTTGAAGTTGTTTTGCCAAGCTGTTGTTAATTGTATTGAAATATACGATGATTTAATTTAATCATAATTGATTAGTCTATTGCCGAGTATATCTAAATCCCATAAGAATATCCAACTCACATTCGATTCGATTCTAAATACTTCAACTTTGAAAATATAGCCAAATTTCATTAAAATCGAAGAGGCTGAAAGGAAGCGAGGAATACGGCAGTAAAGGAGAAATTATACCCTTTAAATGTTACACGTTTATGATTATTTGATAAATATTGATAATGAAAAAGTTCACAAAAAGGCGAGAAATTAAAGTAAATCATGTGGGTTGTTCCTACCGAAGACTAATCTTAATTATATTGAAAGGTTTATCAATTTACAACCCTATTGATTATTTTTTCATTCTTAAGGAGTAATTTAATCTTTAGTTTGGATGTACTTAATTAAATCGATAACTCTAGATGAGTAACCATATTCGTTATCATACCACGAAATCAATTTAACAAAAGTTGGACTCAATTGAATACCAGCTTCAGCATCAAAGATTGATGAACGCGAATCGCCAACGAAATCAGTCGATACAACTTGTTCATCTGTATAACCCAAAATACCTTTTAACGGACCTTCAGCGGCGGCTTTAACAACTTTTTTAATATCATCATATGTTGTTCCTTTACCAAGACGTACAGTTAAATCAACAACCGAAACATTCGGTGTCGGTACACGGAAGGCCATACCGGTTAATTTACCGTTCAATGCTGGTATGACTTTACCAACAGCTTTTGCAGCACCGGTAGAGGCCGGTATTATGTTTTGTCCAGCACCGCGACCATCACGCCACAATTTACCAGATGGACCATCGACGGTCTTTTGGGTTGCCGTTGTTGCATGTACTGTTGTCATTAGACCTTCGACAATTTCGAAATTATCATGGATCACTTTGGCTAACGGTGCCAGACAATTTGTTGTGCATGAAGCATTCGAGATGACTTTGGCACTCGGATCGTAAGCCTCCAAATTGACACCGCACACATACATTGGTGCATCAGCTGAAGGTGCCGAAATTATCACTTTCTTTGCACCACCTTGTAAATGGGCTGATGCCTTATCGATTGTTGTAAATACACCAGTGGATTCTACAATGTATTCGGCACCGGCTTTGGCCCATGGGATAGCCTAGAAATTGAATCAATCAAATCAAATGGAATCGGAGAATTTGCGAACTTACAGCCGGATCGCGTTCGTTGTATACAAGAATTTTATTACCGTTGACAACTAAATTGCCACCTTCGGCTTTAACTTCGCCTTTAAAACGGCCGTGTGTTGAATCATATTTGAATAAGTAGACCATATAATCGAGATTGATGAATGGATCATTGACGGCGACAACTTGAGCGTTCTTCTCGACAGCTGCACGTAATACTAAACGGCCGATACGACCGAAACCGTTAATACCGATTTTCGACATGATTTTTTAAAACCTAAAAAAAACAAATTAATTAATTTCATCCAATTATGTAGAAATAAGTGTTGATTGCAATAGAAATCGAAATTTATTCTAGAGAAATTGTGCAAGATTGACCAAGGTCGTAGAGGTCAAAGCAACCGGCATTTTGAACCAATCAGCTCCATTTTAGTTCGGAAATAATACAATTTCGATAATATTGATAAGAATTCCTAATCTAATTTAGAATCGAATTCACCTATTTTAAAGTCAAATCTTTTTTTAGATCTTAAGTAATGTTACGTGACAATTGACGAGCCTCCTAAGCCCTATTTTAAAACATAATTACAATTGCTTTAATTCAATTACTTTAATTATACGAATTATTAAAGTTTATTTTATAGAAAAACCGATAGAGTGTTACAATATTCGAGCAATAATTAAAAAAATTATACTTACTTGGAATTAATACAAAAAACACCTTACAAGAAGAGTGGTGATGTTAGAATGTCATTTGAAGGTCGATATGGAGGTCAATATATAAACAACTCGAAATCACGTGACTTGCCAGGTCTGCCATCTAGCAAACTCTTCTATAAGTTTGAATTTCAACTATTTTTACATAAATTTAATGTGTTGCCTAACTTATACCATATGTGCCACGCTACTCCTCTTCGCAGTAGCCTATGATTTTGAGAACGTAAGTCAGCTTCTTGATTCAGCTTAGCAATCGGCATTATCGACAATCTATTGAAACAAGAGGATGTCGGTAATGCAGATTATAGAGTTGTAATAAGAAACTAACCTACGTTCGCAAAGTCGTAGGCTACTGCGAAGCGGAATAGCGTGGCACACATGGTACTAGGAAAATAGTAGGAATTTGAATTTCCAAACTTATTCTAATCGGAGATAATATATTAGTAACCAAAAATAATTACAATCTAATTAATTTTGAAATGATCCAAATACAGTTTTAAATATAATATCATCGAATATTACACATAAAATTGTTCTACAAATTTTAGTTTTTGTAAATAAATTAATTTAAATCTGTCCTACACATTACAAGAACTAACACAAAAATATTGTTATATACAATTAAATCACAAATACAACCGTTAACAAATATATTTTTGTGATTATGTAAAATTTCGTGCAACTCTGTTCAATAAACTACCCTATTCATTAATTTGTCCATAGTTTTGTGTTTAAAACTGAAATTAATATAACAAATATAATTACGGAAATTGATTGAATTGATTATCAGCAGAGTATACGTAGCCTTTCTGTTGTAGAACATACAATCGTTTCTCTACAGCTTCTTTATCTAAAATTTTAAACAAAAATAAAAAGAATTATATTAATAATAAATTATACCAACATTTTATCAATAGAGCTCTATCTTGTTCGGGACCAACTTGTTGTGATAATGTATGTAAAAGTATTTGTGCTGTCTGATAACGCTCGAAACATTGTTGTGGCTTATCGAATAGTTCATCTAATGCAGCTGATTGACACTAATTAACAAATTTTAACAAATTTAAATACAAATTAAATTAAAAAACTTACAATTTGTACAGCATGATCATACAAAATTTTATCGGCTGTAATATCAGCAACTTTCGCTAATAATTCTTTATTATTTAACTGTTTACATTCGGCTAATGTTGATCGAAATTTACTATTCAAACTTGACATCACTAAAAATAAAACAATTAATCGATAAATAATTATTATTAATGATAATATACCTTGTTTAACTCTAGCACTAGGTCTTAATTGGCCATTTTTCATTTGTTGTGTAGCTAATTGTAGACCAGATCCTAAGAATTGTAACGCTTTCACCAATAATACAAAACGTTCAGCTTTCTTGCCCAATTCACCATGTAATTGTGTTGATAATTGTATGGATGAATCATGTAATGTTGGTATTGGTGCTAGACGTGTCGATGCTAAATCCAATATACATGTACTCAATGCCAAAATAAAATTAATCTTTGCTAATGTCTCATTGTGTTCTTTCTATAAATCGTTATTTACTAAACAAATTAATTTGAAAAATTAAAATTACCTCTAAAAGTGTCTCTTCTGTTAATTCTGGTGCAACGAAAGTAATCGGATGTTGTTCTCTTGTTGTTGTTGTTGTTGTTGTTGTAGCTGTAGTTGGATTTGAATCACTATAAAACGTATAATAATTACCCATTTCCGAGATTTCCGGTAATGTTACAGCCCTTGTACAATATGGATGATTTGGTGAACGTATTTGATTATTATTTTCATTATTTAAATTTGGTGTACTTAAAATTGGCAAACGTGTCAATTGTCCATTTAATATTGGTGGTGGTGATGTGCCTAATAGGGCACCTTTAAGATAAATTATACAATTATATTTGTTTAAATAATCAAATTTTAAAAACGAAATACCTGAACGTCTTAATGGTGAATTAGTTGGTACAGTTTTACCTAAACTAACTGGTGAAATTGTCCAGAAATTCGTTGGTGGTGGTGTTTCACATAAACTACTACCAGATGTGGAACGTCGACGACCACCTGGTGGGGTACCAATAACGAATTTCACCTGGAATTTTTCGAAAATAAATCTTACTACAATATCATAATAACAGAAAACAACTTACAGATGGTGGTGATAATGAACTAATATCAATATCACTTTGTATAGGACGTTGTTCAGAACGTTTCATATTAATCGGTTGTGATCTTGGTACATTACTATTATTTAAATTCTTAACAGGTGTTGTAGTCGTTTCATCCTTCTTTTCTGTACGACTAGTCATTTGTATATAAGCTTCTTTCATTGTTGGCACCGGTACTGGATCTGTTACAGGTAGAAAACTTGGCCTTAATGGACTAGCAACTGGACCACACGGATATGGAGCAGTTTTTATATTTGTAGCAACTGTTGTTGTTGTTGTTGTTGTTGTTATTGCTGTTGTTGTAGTCGTTGTTTTGTATCTAAAAAATTATAAATAAAATTGAAATTGTCACATTATCAACAACTTACTGTTTTTCCATATCGACACTTTCAACTGACTGGTCCAACAGGTTGCGTGACACTATAACATAATCATCTTCAGGGCTCGAACTTAGTGTAATTCTTGTAGATCGTGGAGATTCTACAAGGAATAAATGAAATATTCAGATGGTAATGATGATTAAATAGTTAGTTGAAATTAACATGAATAATGTTAGATGAGATAAAGCAATTTATAATTAAATTACCTGGTTCGGGTAATGGTGATGTATTTGGTATTTTAACCGGTGTTGAACATTTCTTTAATGGTGGATTTGTAACATTTGGTGGTGAACCAATTGGTAATGGTAATTCTATTAATTAAACAATCAATTAAATTTAAAATTATTTTGTTAATTATTTTTACCATTTTGTATTGGACTTTGATTATCTTGTTGAGTTGTTGTACGTTTTAAAAATCGATGATTGAAGAAGGTATCGAAATTCATACGTTCTTTAGCATTACGTTTTAATAAACCTAATAAAAGATCAGTTAATTCGGGACTAGTTCCTGATGGAATCCTACAATAATAATAATAATTATTATTATTAAATAGATAATACAAAAATAGTTACTTTGGTGCTAAGTTGACAGTTTTATCATAAAATTGTTTGAGTGCCTGTGGTGAATTCGCTTGAAATGGTGCTTTTCCTGTTAAACATTGGAAAACAATCGTACCCAAACTCCATAAATCTGCTTTTGCATCGTATTGTAAACTCATAATAACTTCAGGTGCCTATTAATTATTTCAGAATTATTTTCATTATTTTTTTATAGAAAAAAAAAACCCTACCATATACATTGGACTACCGCATAAAGTCGCAGCCATTACACCGTCTTGAAGGAATCGAGCAAAACCGAAATCAGCTTTAAAATAGACATTCAATTAGTTTTATATAAAATTTTGATAATTAAACAAATTTACCAATTTTCAATTTAATTTCATGTGGTTGTGGATTCGGTACATCGTGCGATATTAAAATATTTTGCGGCTTTAAATCTCTATGGACGATACCTTTAGCATACAAGGCTTTCATAGCATCAGCTAATTGTATAATAAATAAACGGATTGTATCTTCGCTTAATGTACCTTTAGCGGCTAAATAATCAGCTAAATCACCACCTTTACAATACTGTAAAAATCATAAAAAAGTTTAATTAAATACTAATAACCATATAAATATTTTGAACACCTATAGGAAGATTCTTAGAGATTATTTTACCAAAATCTGAACCCTATAGCTTTAGAAAATGTTCCAATTTTTGAAAACGAACTAAATAAAAGCGATTTCTCTCTAAAATAACCGGTTCTAGAATAAAATGGGAAAAAACGAAAAAACCAATGTTAGAAGCACCTTTGAATTATTCTGTGCGTAACTCGTTTTTGAGAACTGTAACATCGTCAGAAGTGATCGTTTTTTGACCTATTTCCAGATAAGCTACATTTACTCAAATGATCTCCGATGGCTTTTCCATAAATCCTTTACATATTTTTCAAATCGTTCGTCTGCTATGAATTAGGGTCGTTTAATTGAAACAAACAAGAGTGTTAGGGGACATGTCCTGGACGTTCGTATGTAAAATTTAAGGTAAAAATAGAAGTAATCTACCAAATAGATAAAAATAAACCGTAATGTAAATACCATTCTATCTTATCTTATCATAGGTAACTAATACGTTCCTCAATTTCATCATTATTTTCACAATCTTTTTCATATGCAGTTACAGAAAATCTAACAGTCATCTATCAATATAAGTAAATTTTATTAAAAAATTCTCAAAATGCTGGTATTAAATTATATAATTTTCACATTATTTATAATAAGAGGGTAAGTCTTCATTTCTTTATTATAAAATTAATAACAAATAAATCAACAACTTCAATCAAATATTCTTCGATTGATTGATTTTGTTATTAATAGGTTTACTCATTCATCAATAATTGAAGAAAATTTACTGAACGATTACGTAAGTTTTACAATATTTTCCAAAATTCTTATTTAAATATAAATATCTCTAATTATATAATCATTTCACAAAATAAATATTTAACGCAGGATTACTATGATGATTTTCCAAAAGAACTCAATATTCTCAACTATAACAAAAATAATGATGATGATGATAATTTATCATTAGAAGAAATTAAAAATATTTGTGTCAATTTTAATGATCGTTTAGTAATTATCAATAATGATCGAACAATTAATTGTAAATCATTAAAAATAATTAAGAAAAGAGAAAGTAATCTAAATGATTTAGAAATTACAACAAATATAAATCAGGATAATATAACTGACAATTATACAACCATAAATGATGAAAATATCAATACTGATAATTCTAATATTGATTCAACTATATCAACAAATATTGAAACTACAATTGAAACAACACCAGCAACAACAACAAAATTAGTGGATAATAACAATGAAATAGCTATCCCAATAGAGATAGATATTGAAAATAAATCTAAAACTATAGAAAGTATTCCATTTGACTCAGAAATACAGCCACAAAATCACATTCTATTAGAAACAAACAAGACAATAACCAAAAACGATTCTCTACCAAACAAAAATGTGTCACTAACTAAAGAAATACACCCAGAAAATAAAATTGAAATAAAAACTGAAAATGTTCCATTACCTGTAAACTTGAAAAATGTTTCAAATGACACAGGTATACAATCCCAGAATCAAACAATATTGAAGAATAATTCATTAACAATAAACTCAAAAAATGTGCCACCAATCAAAGAAATAAGTCCAACAACTCAAACGATATTAAAAACCGAAAATAAAACAACAATTAAAGATGGTCCATTGATTATAAATTTAACTATACCGGAAATACCAATTGAGGACAATAAAACAACAAAATTTCATCCGAAAACTACAATCGAGGTGAATCCAGCTGAAAAATCAATGATTAAACCTGAAGACACCATTAAAGTTAACGATACAAAACTTGGTAAGTTTTCTAATAATCAAAACATTAATTAGAAAATTAATTTGTCGATTTTTGTAGCAATAGGTGAAAGTGAAGAACCAGCAGCACCGGTAACAAAAGCTGCAAGTAAAGATACAAGTATTTTAATATTTCTATTCGTTGCTGTATTATCAGTTGGTATCTTAGCATTTGCTTATAATTTTATAAAGAAACGTAAACGACAAGCAGCCGATTTAGAACGTGTTGAAAGACACAATAATGAACCAACAAAACGTAATTTACCAGAAGTTGAACCACAAGAAATGAAACCATTAATGACACCCCAACCAAATCAAAAATCTGATGATGAAAATAATAAAAATGGTGATCTTAATGAGAATTAATCCATAAAATAGAACAACAATTACATAATTTATATTTTATAAATACGAATTATCGAATAAATGTCAAATTAAAGTACATACCTCCATTACTAGGAAGACATTAGTTGCAGTATCTAAGCAATAAAACAATGCTACAACATTTTCATGATGTAATTCCGTTAATTCCTGTAATTAAAAATAAGTCAATTAATTTAAAATTCGCGCCAATTAACCCCATCTATTGTCGTAATATATCAACAATAATAGAAGATATCTGTAAACATTTCCATTTTCATTGGAAATTATTGAAATATTTCTATTATTTGTAGTTTAATTACGATTTAATGATCTTATTTTACCTTTATTGTAGTATATTTACCTGTAGAATTTTGATTTCCTTGCCCAGTAAGTTTTGAGTTTTTGCGATATTTTTCTTGGCTATACATTTGATGGCAACCGGAATCGATGGATTCTAAAATTGATTCGTTGAAAATTTTCATTTTCTCCAAAGAATTTGTGTGGAAACTAACCTTTTTGTGGCGTCCCTTGAAAACAACAGCAAAAGCCCCATGGCCTATTATATCTTTCGTGCTATACTCATAATCGCCGACACTTTCCATATTTATCTTATTCTCTTCTATTTATTGATTGAATAAAAGCAATATTTACAGATTAAATAAATGCGTATATCGAAAAATCCAAATTTTTCTCTTCTAATAAATAATTGATTATCACATCAAATTTCTACATTTTGAACAACACTACAATATTGAATTTTTGTAGAGTCAAAAGGATATATTTTCTATATTAAATAGAAATTCTACAACAATTTATTGGATTTTTTCTTCCACTTCTTCTATAAAGATTGTTGTAACTTACGAATAAATTAGCAATGCGCCATTTTGATGAACAAAAATACAAAACAAAAGACACTCATTGAAAATAGGACGTAATTTCAGACGAGCCAACCTAAGAATATCAAAAATACTAAATAGCTTTTATAAAGAAATATTTAAATTGATAATTATCTATTATAGAAC
>JACDRP010000542.1:0-40966 GCA_013841185.1 Hycleus phaleratus | reverse complement strand
GTTCCTTCTTGTCCTAAAGAAGCTTAACTGAGTTGAATGGCTGAGATCCAGTAGGATAAGTGGGTGATTTTTGTTAAATTTTACGGTGATTTTTGAGGTTTTCAAATTGTAGGCAGTACTCATTTAGTTAAGTTTAGAGGTGCTTGATAAGATCTGTAGATGCTAATTGTATCAGTATTTTTTCTAAATTTTGCCAAATTTTAGTCTAGAACTCTCCCAGAATATGCTTACTAATGTAAGTTAGTACCGGTTGTTCTTGAAGAAATTTCTCGATATTTAAGTTGCAATTGGTTGTTCTTCACAAAGTTACCGGTAGAATTCAGAAGAATTCGCTCCTGTCCTTACGGAACTCAATTGAGCTAAATGGTTGGAATTCAGTGGGATAACCCCGTCGATTTTTGTATAATTTTAGGGTAATTTTTTGAAGTCAGTACTTCAAGTTTAAGGCTACTAGCTAAGGTCTGAAGAAACTAATTTTTAGAGTATTTTTCCTAAATTTTATCAAGTTTGAATATGGAATTATTCTAGAGAATCCTTACTAAGTTAGGAGTGGTTGTTCTTCAAGAAATTCTTTAATATTTAAGTTAAAATTGCTGAATCCAGTAGAATTTCCTTCTATCCCTAAAAAAACCTAACTGGGTTGAGAAGTTGAGATCTGATGGAGTAAGTGTTTGATTATTGTACAGTTTTAGGCTAATTTTTTGAAGTTTTCTAATTGTAGATGTCATTTTTGATTTAGTTAAGCTTAAGGGTGCTACCTAAGATCTATAGTTGTTAATTCTAGGGGTAGTTTCGTCAAATTTTAGTATAAAACTCTCAAAGAATCGCTCTTAAGTCACTACTGGTTGTTCTTCTTAGTGTTCAACTTACAACTGGTAGGTCTTCAAAGAGTACCCAGCAGAATCCAAAAGAATCCTTTCCTGTCTCAAATAAACCAAATTAAGTGGAGTAATTGGGATCAAAAGGGGTTGACTTTTATCCAGTTTTAGCGTATTTTTGACTTTTTCAGATTATGGGCCACTTAGTACTCATTTACTTGAGTTTAAAAGGTACTAGCTCAGATCTATAGATGTGAACTGCAGCGGTAGTTTCGCAGTTTTTGTCAAATTTCAATATAGAACTGACAATAAGACCGGTTGTTCTTCAAAAAGTACCACAAAAAATCCAACACTAATCATTTTCCCCTTTCCTAAAGAAATCCACGACAGGATCGTCCTAAAGATCAATTGGGGTAAGTTTTCGTGCAGTTACGGTATTTTTTTCTTATTTATAATCAAAACTCTTCGTTTTTTAGAACTTCCAAATTTTAGTTCAGTACTTGTACAGCTCATTTAGTTAAGTTTAAAGTGTGCTAGTTAAGACCTATAGATGTTAACTGTAAGGGTAGTTTTAGCAAATTTTAACAAATTTTGGTAAAAATTGTTCTATCCCACTTGAAAACGTTCCATTTTTTATCCTGTTGCTGCTCCAAAAAAATTTCTACTGTTCAAGTTAGGCCAGCTGTTCTTCAAGAAATACCACCGAATTTCCATCACTGAGTACTTCTCATTTTCCTCAGGGAAACCTAATTGAGAGGATTAAACAGAAACGTACTCAAATTGGGGTAAGTGTAGTTTTTCTTTAGTTTTAGGGCAATTCTTTTTTTCAATTTCTAGTAAAAAAATCCTTTTATTTCATATTTCAAAGTTTCAAAATTTTTGTCCAATGCTTGTAAAACTCATTAGTTAAATTAAAAGGGTACTAGATAAAATCTAATCTAATAATTGTGAGGGTAGTTTCCTCTAATTTTGAGTGGCTTAAAATCAGCATTATAAAATTTTTAAATTCAGGTTATCCAACATAATTCTCAAAAGTCACTAACAATTGACAGTTTTGACTTCTAAGAAAACGAGAGCGGGTAGAAAATTCAAAATAAATTGGCTTCAAATGTCATTCCAAAATTGTATAACAGAAACGTACATGTAGTTTAGTGAAAAATTGTTCTGTCCTAGGTGGAAATGTTCCATTATTTTGTCCTGTTGCTGCTCCCAAAAAATCCCAACACTCGGTTGTTCTTCAAGAAATTGCAGTGTTTGGGAACCCAACTGAGAGAACGAATCAAAATCATCTACTGGCGCCTGGGGTAAGTTTTTTACATTGCAATTCGGTTTATCCATCAGCCCTCAAACTCTCCAGTTTTCAATTCAATTGAGTATTTCTGGTGCTGGACGATAGAGCCGTTTGACACCCTCTAAAGGCGCATTTTAATCGTTTTATTTGAAATTTTAAAGTCAAAATCGAAATTCCTGCGAATTAGTGTAGCGTTTACGGTAGAATTGCGGAAATTTAAGAATTTTCGATTATAAATATAGAAAATATTGTGTTGCTATTTTTAGTTGACGATGTCAATAAAATTCAACCACCGTTCAAACAGTGATGATGAGCGCAATTCTAGAAATAAATCCAACTTCCTATTAATCATTCCAAGAAATTTAATATTTCCAATTTATGTTTTTATAATTTAAAATAAACGTAATGTTTACATGATTATAATCGATTGTAAAAACCGAAAATAACAATCCCATAATAACTACCTTTCGTTTAAATTTAACCTCGGGTAAACAACAAGAATAGAGTAGGTACTTTAATTGTTGTATTCTCTAACGTAGACGTAAACGTGAGTAGATCGTTTATAGTTCCGGTAGCAGTATTTTTGGTTATTTTTATTGTAAGAAATAAAATTTCGAGATCAATGGGATGTTGTGCAATAAAATTTCCAAATTTCACGACAGTTCTAATTTTATTTGGACAATTATCGATTTACACCGGAAAATATGAAAAGATCGTGTAATTTGAGCCGTTTATTTACAACTAGAAAACTTACATATAGAAAAAGAAATAGGAAACAATCTAGAACTAGTCAACAATGTGTCAAAAATTTCACAAAATTCGCTTAATTACCAACCGGTTTCAATTCATATACAATTCCAGTTTTCTCATCGACAATTACACCACGTGCTGGTTCATAAATTAAATGTTTCGGATTAATTCGATTTTTATGTTCACGTTTACCGCGCTCATAATCGCGTTCATTCTTATAATTACCACCATGCCGGCCGGTAATGCCGCTTAGAACAAGCGTTTTAACATTCTCATTAATAAATTCAACATCATCATTGACTAATTGTTGGCGTTTATCGCGATTTATGGATGTTGCGATAGGAATCTGTTTTGTTTCCTCATAATTTGCGTATTCTTCATTTTGTTGGCTCTCTTCACCATCATGATGACCATGACCGTCATGGTTATAATCCCAATAGTGTTCACCATAACCTCCATGTTTATCACCCCATCTCACCTTCAATAGATCCAATATTAGAGTCAAGTTGATTGAATTTAGGGTAGTTAGAGTATAGCGCGTTTCATGCAAATGCTCCAAATTATGGCAGTACCCGAGTCATTCTTGGTCCGAGTACGACCCAAAGAGCTACATAGTTCCAATATTGCTTACATTAGGGATTAATTAACAGGAATCGCCATAATTGGAGTATTTAGATGAGACACCCGGTAGAATAGTGTGAGTTTGAAAATAGAGAAAAGTTATTACTTTAGTTTTGAATTCCCCAGCATGCGGATGGGCTTTCTCGTGACGTTCGATAAAATGATGCTCGTTGCCCCGTTTATGGCCGTGTTCATAATGATCTTTAGCCGGTACATGGGCATATCTGTTAGTGCAGAAAAATACAAAAATAAAATAAAAATAATAGAGAGAGAAAGCAGTCTTGTTATTATTATATATCGAGCTTGGGTGCATTTTTCAATTCGTATAGATGAGAGGAATTGAACAACATGCCAAGAGTTGACAATTTTATAGTATAAAAGAAAGAATAAACAAGATGAGAAAACGGATGGAGAGCAAAGAAAGCTCCAATGCGAAGCGATAAATCGTTTTTTAAACACCTTGCCCTGATGTCGGTGTTCGTTGAAATTGATTTTTTCAAATCTTTGTTCCCAATCTTTTGGTGTTTCGCATACATGACCGAATTCGATCTCGTCTGGTTTATGTTGGGCGATGTAAATGTCCCTGGGTTTCAAATTTAAATGCATTTTTAACACAAATTACACTAAATTGGGCGGTCCATTCACAAGTTTATAGTTTGAAAATTAGTCCTATTGGATGAGTAATTCAGAATTTGTAGAGGGGTTAAGCAAAATTTGGAATCTGTAGCTCATCGGGTAGTCGGTATAAAAAGGCTTTTTTGGACAATGTCACGATTTTCATCAACCAACTGCACACATAAAACGAGTAAGACTCTCTTGTTAGCTCTTGTTTGAAAAAACAGCTCTGAGGGGATCTTTGAGGCATTCTGAGTTGTTTTATGTATGGATTGTCCAAAATAAGCCTTTTTAGACTACTAGATCCAATTTCTGCTGAAATGTTCCTTCTACAAATCCTCAAAATATTTTTTGAGTTTCTAAACGATTTTGAATGGATCACTCAGTATTGTGATACGAGTAGGGACAGATGGCACAATAATAGAATCGATTAAAATAAATCAAAACTTACTGGAAATACTTGCTGCCGCCAACCCCGGCACTTAGACCAGCTAATCCAGATTCGGCCACTTGGGGTTCGTCTTTTTGCAACACAACACTACCAATTTGTCGTTTATCTGTCACTTCAGAGCTGTAGATTTGCCAAATTGAGCAAAACAACAAAACTATTGATAACTGTAAAAGGTTAATTTGGTAAATTTTTGAATTTTGTTGTAAAAAATAATTCAAACCTTATTGTTGATCATCTTTGTTTATGTTATTTGGCTAAATGTTATTGCAAAACTGCTATGAACAATCAAAGAACATGACAATTTATATAGTCGATTGGTTATGGGGTTTTCGTTATAGTTCTAGCAAGTTCGCTGGCACCGGTTGCGCGGTACCAATCAGTTTTCTTGCACTAAAATTCCAACAGATGGCAAAAAAACATATAAAAACCACAGTAATGGTCCGTTAGTTGTTGTAAATGAATTTCTTAATACCATCTGGACCATTTTTCTATAAGCGTTCATTGGCCGGACTGTCCACGGTTCATGCATTTATCGAACGTGCCATCATCAAAGACTCATCATCTTACATGATAAAAGTTTAATAACTCTAATTGTTTTTTTTCGCTCTCTCTACACATTCATATCTCAGAAAATTGAAGAACTTTCTCAATTTTTATATTAAATATAGAAAAAAATTCAATTATAAATTCCTATGGGCAACAATTAAACAGCCTAAAACACTCGAATGGATTTGCTTATTGTCCGGAAACGGATATCCTTCCGACCGTGATTACCACAAAGACAAGACTTTGTTGACAAATAAAAAATAATTATATAAAACCGTATTCTTTTTTCTCCTAAACTTTTCGAGTATAATTAAAGAAAAGTGAATGCGGATATTGTTGCGTGTGCCTAATGACTAATTGTAAATCGAATTAGCCGAAATAAATCCACCGTACAAAAACAAAACAGCCATAAAAGTGAAAATATTTGCGGAAGTTCATGGTAACGTTAATCTACTTGCATTGTTAGAAGATTAACAGGCTCATTTTCCAGGCGGATATTATCGGGGAAAAAGGCATTACTAATTATAAGAGGATTAAAAGATCAAATTCTACTGGATCAGTTTTAATGTGGTAATTTAGCCGAAAAGTTGCGAAAGTCGATGATAATCGCGCGTTTGTATCACATTCTTCATTTAAGAACAATATATTGGGTGCGTTACGTTATTGTGTCACTCTGGGACGACTATATTTATTTGTTAGAATAATCGAAATTGAATTTCCATTTGTGAAATTCAATAATAATTATAAACGTTTTGTAATCAAGCAAAAATTTAAACGAGTTACAGTTATTGTGTCACTCAGGGACGACTATAGTTTCTTAAGCTCTAGAGACGATTTAATTCCCCATTCAATTTGTATTTTTTTTTAATTCAACAGTAATTTTATCTTGTAAACTCTTTATGATGATAATACGGGAAATTATACTAAGGGGTTACTGTTATTGTGTCATTTAGAGACTTTAAAATTAGTGCCACTAAGATTCTGTTCATTATAAAAGGATCATTTATAATTCCACATTTAGATTTGTAATTTGTGAATTGAAAAAAATCCATCTTGTAAGGGGTTACAGTTTTGTGTCGCTCTGGGACGACTATATTTGCTTAAGCTAGTTTGCAATAAGAGTCGCTAAAATTCGGTTTATAATTAAACAGTTAATTGTATTTTCATATTTAATTTTCAAGTAATTTGGTAACCTCAACAATGCATAAACACAATTTGTAATAAAGTGAAAATTGTTGGGGGAAAAATGGAAGTTCAAACAATAGGTGGTGTAGGTTTGTTTTTTTTTATTATTCTTTTCTTCAATGAATGGAAACCTTGATGTAATCGCTGCGTTGATTAATAAGTGTTGAACTTCTAAATGAATAATTCACTGTTTTTCCTCATAAATCATCATGTTGTGTGAAAGTAACTTACATTATCATCTCCCTATATACGTACGTATACATAAAATAGAATGTTGCTAATTAGTTTTTGACTTTAGATGGTGGATTTTTATCTTTCTATTTTGTAAATTTAAGGGTGGGTAGTACAAAAACCCATCTGCACTGATTAATTATTAACTTGCTATATATTTTGTCCGTTTTCTGTTAACGTAAATCAACAATCCTCCAACGGATAGTTTTTTAGATTTCTCTTTATCATCATATCAAACTAGATATTTACAGAGATTATTTATCTATGTTTGTATCTATCTTTTTTCGTTGGTTTCTAGTTTTTTCCTATTTCCATCTAACGAGTAGAAGTAATGTTGCATTAGAGTAAGCCGCAGGAGAAAGAGATATTCAAGAGAACTTCTTATTTTATTAAATCATGTCATTTTTCTACATATTCGTTTTGTCTGTCGTCTCAAATTTCCGTTACTAGAAAACTGAATTTTAGGTATTTTTATTCAGTGAGATACAAGTGTAGTTTGTAGTTAGTGTTGGCGTAATTGCAATAGATCTGTGAGTAGAGCATGTAAGTAGTTTAATCCAAAACTAGAAGCTTTCTTATTAAGAAATTTCCCAATTAATAGTGTAATATTATCGTCTATACTGTATATTTATAATTTAATTTAAAATCGCGTGAATTAATTTAAATAATGAACAGTGTATTGTGTTACGAGTAGGGAAATTGCGTAGTTTAAGCCTGGAGTCTAGTGGAAATTATTACATTTCCTCGGCGTTAGATGGCCCTGTAAAACGGAAGTTATTCTATATTTTACGGTATATTTAAGCTTATTTATAATTTTTTTTAAATAAAAACTGCGAATTTAAAGTGGACCAACAAGTACCGGAGCCAAACAGAACCAATTCCTATACAATTAGAGCAAATGCACACCGGATTTTCTCAAAATTTGGCACACTTGAAGTCTAGCCGATTACTAAGCTGTGGTAATTTTTTGGAAATCTTTGAATTGTACTTTCGAATTGTGCAATCCGATTGACGAAATAGAAGCGGGTTATATGCTTAAATGAAGCAGAAATTGTTGGTAATTTTGAAATTATTGTAATCGAGAAATTTCGACAAATTCTAGAAAACTCGACATTTTCGAAAATTTACCAATTTAACGGCACAAAACGCATGCGCTCCGTTGAAAACACACATGCGCATCGTGTTCGAATCACGTTTTCAATTGGATTGCTCCAATAATTTGAAAATAGCAGGAATATTGTTCAATATTGGCGACAAATTGATTGATTCGAACCGTTATAATCGTTCTTTTTTCTCATTTTAGACCAACAACTGATCCGTTATTGAGTCGGTTCTTTGTAAATAAATCCGATATAAATTGTTTCGGATTTTTCTACCTTCCGTGCCTATTATTTTTAATATTCCCGTTTATTTTCTAATAGAAATAGATCGAGAATGGGTAAATTTAAATAATTCCCAACATCTGCACTATGCTGAAATTATGCTGCAAGTGCAGCAACCTCGAATGTCCCCTTCAAGAATTCATGCAATAACAATAATAATAATGATAATAGACTATCGTCGACTAGATTGAATTACAACGCGTCTTTAATTTCTAATTAATTAATTAAATTATAAAATAATAGAGAGAAGTTACGAGTTGGCGATGAGATGGGACGCTTGTAATAATAGAAGAGAAATTGCAAAAAATGCTTTATTTAATATGCGCTTTCAGCATCATCCGATTCGTTATAAGCTTTTGTTTCTGTTTAGTTGGGATGTATCGTTGAGGTGGTGGTAGATTCAGTTGATGCTGGAACGGCGCTAGGTGAGGGTGGGCGTCACGACGCTCCAAATATCCGCGATAAAGTGTGCGTCGATATTTCTAATCAATTTTTTCGATTCAAAAAACTTGTGGCGAACCACTTTTTTGGTTGAAATTAAAATGGATATTGTTGAGGTAATTTTTTTTTAATTAATAACAGAAAAAATTAATTTAAATGTTTTGTTTCCGGCTGCGGCTTGGCGAGGCAGATTTATAAAAGTGGAAAGTTGCGGTTGTAATTTAATCATAATTATAGTTTTTGCCCCTAACACACGATTTAAAATTGGTTTAATTTTTCGACGATCAACTTTTATTTTTTAAGTAGACTTATTTCATAAAAATCTCGATTTACGCCGAGAAAAAAGCACGATAGAAGTTGTTTACGATTATAGAAATTCAATCTGTCTCGCTATAATTAACGGTGTTAATTGATTTCTTCCATTAGGAATCATCGGATGACATTCCTAGATAGTGTAGATGTAAAAAAATAATCAATTAGATGGGCTTTATTTATTATTAATTGTTTTTGCCGAGTCTATAGGGGGTAGATTTCTGAGAAATCCATTAAAATTTACAGTTTTCATCAAAATTCAATTTATAATTTTAACGTTTGTGCAAAATTTTCCACGATCTTAATCAAAACCCACTCAAAAATGTGATTATTTACTTTATACTGTGTCTCTTACAACTTGACCCGCCGTCAGAGCAAGTGATGCAAATACAAGTCAAGTTGTTTGAGTGACAAAAGATCGATTGTAGAAGTTACTTGAAATTTACATTTTTCTTCAGTTTTGCCAGTAAAAGAAATAGTCAATTAGATGAGGAGATTGTAGGGGTTAATTCGAGAGAAATTCTTTAACTTTTCAATTTTTATCAAAATTAAATTTATAATTTTCGAGTTTTTGATCAAAATCCACTCAAAAATGTTGTTATTTAGTTTATACTGCGTCTTTTACAACTTGGCCGGCCGTCAGAGCAAGTAATGCAAATGTAAGTCAAGTTGCTCGAGTGACAAAAGATCGACTGTAGAAGTTAATTGAAATTTACATTTTCCTTAATTTTCCCAAATGGCGTTACTGTTAAAAAGAAATCAATCAGATCAGGGTATATTAAGTTTTTTTCAAGCGACTATAGGGGTAAATTCGAGAAAAATCTTTAAAATTTACAATTTTGATCAAAATTAAATTAATAATTTTCGAGTTTATTTTAAATTCTCCGCGATTTTCATCAAAACCCACTCAAAAATGTTATTATTTAGTTTATACTGCGCCTTTTACAGCTTGACCGGCTGTCAAGTTGTTCAAGTGACGAAAAATTGACTAGAAATTAATTAAAATTTACATTTTCCTTTAATTTTCCTAGGCGGTGTAAGTGTAAAAAAAATCAATCAGATAATAATCAGACAATAGGGGTGAATTCGAGAAAAATATTTAAAATTTTCTCTTTTGGTCAAAATTAAATTTATAATTCTGGAGATTATGTTAAATTTTCCGAAATCCACTCAAAAATGTTACTTATTTTATACTATGTCTTTTACAACTTGACCGGTTGTCATTAGTATTTAACAGTAGTTTAAGTCAAGTTGTTCGACTGTGGAAAGATGGAGTATAAATCGTCGTTTGTTGAAGATAAGCGAAATTTACATTTTTCCCTAATTTTCTTGTAATACAAAGCGAAAATAGGCGATTAGGGCGGATTTATTTGTTTGTAGTTTGATTATTATCAGTAAAATGGTGTTAAGATATTGCAGTGGTATTCTATATTTGTGAAAATTAATCTGTGTGAATTTTGGAAAGAACTGTTTGTGGTACGAATTTCTAACCGCTAAACTGTTTCCAACTCCAGTTAGTTGTTTATTTTGAAACTTCTAATCCTTTGTGAGTTGTATTTTGAATAATCCGACCGATTCTCATAACTTTTCTTAGGTTGGCTTGATTTTCTAATTAGAGAGGTTGATGGTCGATTTATCGAAATGTTCTCTAATAACAATCCATAAATAGTGTAAGAAAATAAACATCAAAATGTTTAATTTTAGTGAAATTCGATGTTTATTTGTACAAAAATCGAGTCTCAAATCCTCTTCACCTGACTTCGAAACGATAAAACAGGAAAAATCGACTTGTCGAGAATTGTGTTTCATTATTTGGGAAATCTTCTATATCAGTCAAAAAAATGTTTTATGAAAATTTTTCGGTAGAATTCACTTTCACTTCAGCGTATCAAAGGAATAAAGCTGAAATATGGTAATATATTACGCCATTTTCGTCCCAACAAGATGGAAATCAAACAACAAAAACACGGGAAATTGATAACAATTTTCAACTAACCCAAAACAGTGGTGATTGTAATTTAAATTCGATTCTAATATAGTGAAAACTCCGATTTTCCGGTCGTCGCGTTCGGTAAAAACCTGGCCAAATTTAAGTGAAAATTGAGAGACTCCATTTCTTGTTACAAATTAAAGAAAATTCAACATTTATGAAATCATTTCCCAACAACTTATATATGAATGATCCGTTTCCGATGATTTTCTAGCTGAAAACTAGTGGAATTGAGGATGTGTACGTTAATTAATTGCTGGAATTAATCATAATAGCAACCATAATCATTTCCACATTGTTATCATCGTTGATTTATGCCTCAGGTATTTGGAAAATTGTTTTTACTTGAAAAAAGTATACGGGTGAAGGGAAACAATACGCTCCTGTTATTATTAAATACAAATTTATTAGAAATTTCCATCGTGAAAATTGTTGGAAAATCTAATTCGAAACGAGTTCTATTTGCTGATCAATCTTCCGTTAATATTTCTTTCGATTTCCTCCCATTTTTTTGTCGTTTCTTTGATTTAACATACAGTTCATTACAGAGGCGTAACAAGTAAGTGGCGAGCGGTACTTGAGTCCTAACGATATAAGTTGTAATTTTTATTAAATTTTGGAGATTTATTGAGTATTTTTGAGTTCAAAATTAAGTTGTCAGACTCTTTCGAGTGGTTCATTTGGTAAATTTTGTTATTTGGAAGGCTATTTAGTCATATTTAGAGCTGCATTTTGAACACATTGTGCTTCTGATTCGTGTTAAAGAGGCAATTTTTACGTTTTTGATCATTTTACGAAAGATTTTTGAGTTTATCGCCAGGTTTTGCGATAGTCTTGTTCCATCAGTTTTTTGGCAAATTTTGCTTTTCGATTCAACTCCCATTTTATTAGGTTTCTGTCAATTTCATCACTGTTTTTAAGAAATTTTGTTCCCGGTTCGTGTTGAAGACGCGTTTTTACGGAAGATTTTTGAGTTTATATTCAAGTTTTGACATATTTTTCGTTTAAAATTGGCAATGTTGGATAACTGGTTACCCACTTTAGCGAATTTCACTAATAAATTTTGAAAAAACTTGGAATTTGGACAAATAACTGATACTTGAATATTTGAATTTTGCTACTAGATTGTGAAAATTAGACGATCCTGCCACTTTTTGCGAGAATTTTTGAATTAAAAAGAAAATTTTGAGATATTTTTTGTTTCAAATCACCGGTTTGTTGTCAAATTTTTATATTTGATCGGAGATTATTCGGTCATTTTTAGTTCATTTCTACTTTCAGTAGATTCAGGGATTTAGGCCTAAATTGCGATTCTTTCACATGGTTTTACTCAAAATTTTGTTATCAGCTCGTACTGAAGATGCAAATTTTTACATTTTTGATCAATTTTGCGGAGAATTTTTGGGATTAGATTCATATTTTGCGACATTTTCTACTTAAATCGTCAGTTTTTTGTCAAATTTTACTATTTGATAGATTATTCAATTTCATTTTCAATAAAATTTTTAAAGTTAATTGGCTTGCAATGAAAATTGGGATTAGTTATTAGCAAATTGCGCGAGTTTTCCAAATGGTTTGGTAGTTTTTCGGAAAATTTTGAAAAATAACAAAATTTCTAAATTTGC
Organism: Hycleus phaleratus; assembly: GCA_013841185.1. Taxonomy (NCBI): domain Eukaryota; kingdom Metazoa; phylum Arthropoda; class Insecta; order Coleoptera; family Meloidae; genus Hycleus; species Hycleus phaleratus. The sequence goes on along the minus strand of JACDRP010000542.1, from coordinate 28,708 downwards.
GCTATCCTGAACAGGCGCTACAAATGAAAATATAGGGAAATTTTGAAAGAGCCCAGTTTTGGAAAACTGGGGAAAATCTTGAGGAAATTCATTTGGAATTTTCACTTATTCCAACTACTCCAGCACTTGATTATAAAATAAGAACGTTCCAACGGATTTTAATGATCTAAACAGAATTGGAAAAAACACTTCAAGGAGCGCATCACGAACTATCGATTTTTTGGAAATTCGTACGTAATCTACAATTACAGAAGAAAAACTAAAGCACGCTCTTTTTAGTATTTTTTTTTACATTTTTTCAAATATTTTCCCTCATAATTTCAACAAGACTGCTTATTTTTTATTGAATTTCACGCAACCTGTATCAAATTCAAAGCGCTTTCCAAATCTGCCAGAAATTTTATTAAGAATTTGATAAAGAATTTGTAACACAATCATCAAAACTGCTGCCCTTTTTATCGAAAATCCGAACATCCGGGTGCAAATTTGCTAGATTACGGTACTGTTCGATTGTTATTGTATCCTACGCATACTTTCGTATATTGAAAAGTTCAAAATTTGAATATTTTCCTTCAAAATTAGGAAAGTTTTATTGAACTGTCTACGATAGAAATAGTTGTCAAGTGCAACGAACGTTCAATTATCTCACTAGACAACCAAGACATCGATTCTAGGGCTAGATATTATGAGGCGCAAATACAGCGACCGCCATCTAAATAATTCAATTTGAAATTTTCCATAAAATTATCCCATTTTAGACTGTATTAAGTGGAGGACGCTGTAATTCTTTTACAACCACCCCAATTTGATGACTCAATATGCCCCACTATATGTGTTTGTGGTAATTAAATGGGGGAAACAGGTACAAGTACCAACATATAATCATTGTCCACATTGGAACAGGTGCAAGGGTGGAAAATTTTAATGATATATACCATTTTATAGAATTACATATACAATTCAATTTATAAAATCCGCTGGAAAAACTCCAAGTGAATAAATGGAAATCTTTTATAAAGGAAATTTCTCGAGTATTTGTCTAGTATGATCAAATATTCACTATTAGCATTCATCTAATAATTACCCCATTGAAATTGTTTTAATTGTTAATTTTAAGACTCATAAATCGAATTATTAAATTGAAATATGAAACGTAAAGCAAACGCTTCGTTAATTTGTGTAATTACTAGTAATTATTAGCTATAATTAACGATCGGATAGATGGAAACGTAGCGATAAAGCGGCACAAATTTGAAATTATTATTTATAGAAATGATTCCGATCCTTATTGAGTCCTTCTAATAAAATCTATTTTTTTCTCAATTGCACATACAGTAATTTAAATATTTATTTAAATAACTGGCCGTGTTCTAAGTAAATTTAATGTATGGTTAAAATCAAAAATAGTTACAAATGTTAAATAAACTGTCACATTTTGAAAAATATACAAATCACGCGGCTATATGAAGTTTTTTTCGTGGAAATTTACAATTATTTAAAATTTTCAACACGCTGATTGATTGTTTATAAATTAGAAAAATCTTGCGTTAATGTGAATGTTAACGTTTTAAATTACGTAGAGTTGCGGAAATTTGGAGTTTGTTTTGCGCATTATTCAGAGATACGGTTTTGTCCGGTACTAATTTAATTTAAATCTCGAAATTTTGAATATTAAAATATGCAAATTGCGTGAATAGACGACTCTAGACTAATTTTCTACTTGTTGAATTAGCGTTTAGATATTGTTAATGTTTCTTATAAAGGACAATTGCACCGATAATCAGAGCTTTTTAGAAATGTTTGAACAAAAAATTGAATTTAATTATTGTTTGATTGATTGCCTGTGGTTTTTCCACTGGATTTGTTTATTAAAAGTCGAAAATCACCCACTATTGTCTCTATTTTAGTAACGTTCGTTATCAACACAAAAGTGTACGAGGATCAACAAGTGCGAATTCTAACAATAACAACAAATTTTCCATCCCTAATTTCAGACATTTTCTCCATTATATTCATCTATTTTTATCTATTTTTTTCGCGTTTCATCCAAACATTATTGATTCAAAAATACGTGCACAAAAAAACCGTGTTTGTTGCGCATTGGAAAATTCTATTGTTGTCAAAGTAGACAGATTAATAACAGGAATAATGATAATAACAACAACAAATATAGATCGAATATAAATTCACAATATACGATAATCTATGCAAATTCATAAAAGATACTAATAGAATAGAGGATTATTAAACTTGATCGTTTTATTTACGCAATTCCCTTCAATACTACTAATCCTGCCAAGTTGATGGATTCAAATTTTCCACCCGGTTAGGCTGCGTGCAGATACGCAACAACGCAACGTAAAAATCGTGATAACGCCATTTATTAATCAGCTGTTTAAATTTCCAATCTGCATGCAGATCTGCAATAATGCAACGTACGAATCGTTTTTCGTGTTAAGGTGCAGAAACTCCTTGAAAAATGAGATTTTTCAATCGACGATTTCTCGCTCGTTTTTCACTCTAAAGTCAAGTATTGCGGTTCGCTGGAAAGAGCATTTGAAGTTGTAACTCCTGGTCCTTACCGTTCTGGAAAATTTTCTTCCAGTTTTGTTTTTTTGAAATTTTCTCGCTTAATTTGTTTGCAATTTGGGTTTAGTTATTAGCCGATTGAAAGGGCTTTCCAATTATGTAAGAAATTCTCTAATCGGCGTGGTACTTTTTCGGAAAATTAAGAGAAATGACGGAACATAGAGAATTAAATGCTTTCTTGGGAAAATATGCGGAAAATATGCCACATTTTGAAAATTTGGGGAAAATTTTGAGGGAGTTGATACTGGGGATGCCATTTAACATAAGAATGTAACGATTTTTGGCACTAGACTATGAAAATTAACTATTTTTGAATTAAAGAGAAAATTTTAAGATTTCTTTGTCTCAAATTATCAGATTATTCAGTCATTTTTAGTTCAGTTCTACTTTCCTTGGAGGTTTCAAGGATTTAGATCTAAATTGCGATTTTTTCAGGCAGTTTTATTCGAAATTTTGCTACCCATTCATGAGGATGCAATTTTTACATTTTTGATCAATTCTGCGGAGAATTTTTGGGTTTAGATTCATATTTTGGGGCATTTTCTACTCAAATCGTCAGTTTTTTGTCTGTTAATTTGTTTGCAATGAAAATTGGAATTCGTTATTACCAAATTGAGAGTTTTCCAAATGGTTTGGTAGTTTTTTGGGAAATTTTGAGAAATGGCAAAATTTCGAAGAACGTTTCCTTGCGCTATTCTGAATAGGCCCTACAAAGGGCAATATAGGGAAATTTTGAAAGAGTCCAGTTTTGGAAAGCTGGGGAAAATCTTGAGGAAATTCAAAATAGGCCTGCACAGAATTTTCCACATGTTGGGATCCAACTACTCCAGCACTTGATTTTAGAGTTGGTCGATAGAGAGTACCAATTTTCAAAACAAGAATTTTCCAACGGATTTTAATGATCTAAACAGAATTGGAAAAAGCACTTCAAGGAGCGCCTCACGAACTATCGAATTTTTGGAAATTCGTACGTAATTTACAGTTACAGAACAGAAACTAAAGCATGTTCTTTTTAGTATTTTTTGTACATTTTTTAAAATATTTTCGCTCATAATTTCAACAAGATTGCTTATTTTTTATTGAATTTCACACAACCTGTATCAAATCCAAAGCGCTTTCCAGATCTGCCAGAAATTTTCCGATCGCATTGTTAGTTTTCCGGAAAACCGACAAAAAGTTTAGAAATTCTAATTAACTTTCTAATATAGTTTCAAACAATTGAGCGAGGGCTCATTTGGAAACTTATAAATAGGAGATTATTTTGAGATTAGGCAGAAATTGAAATTTGGGAAATTTAATGGAAATTTATGGTGGGAAATTTTCTATTATTTTTATATAAAATGTATTGTAATTTCTAGACAATTTCTAGAAAATCTTTTGGAAAATCTTTGATAAAACCGTGTCCGTTGTCTGAAAAGCGGCCGACTTATTTCATCTAATACCGGATAGATGTCACAATTGTGGCATTTTTCATCGGTTGACTGGGCCTTTAGGCTGCAAATCGGGGAGAACGCAACAAAAGAGTCGCAACAACACAATTTTTCCGTTTGTTATTTTAATAATAACGGTTTTTTGCTGGCAATTCTCCATTAATTTAACGTATGTTCCATTTTACTGCCACTTAATTTGAAAATTGTTTATTTCCATGTCATTCTAAAATAATTAATTGTATTTGTTGGAAATAAACGTTTGTCGATTTCCAATTTCGATACAAATAACAATTTAAATTCGTTGATTAAAGTCAATTTTGTGCAACAAGTCGAACGGAAATAGTGATTCTAATACATTTTCGACGTTGTATAACAGATAGAGAGAGATAGATAGACATATCGAATGGTATTTATTCGATTTTGTTAAGATGGCATTCCATATAATACTACAGGGAAATTACAATATCGAAATTATTTATTAAATCAGTTATTGAGGTAATATAACGACATAAATTCGAATATCTTCTAACGAAAATGTGATCAATAAAGGCAGGATTGGACGGAATTTATTGTCAATTTTGTAATAATTAAATCGGCGCAACTGTACTGCGCATAGCTTCAAAATCGAATACATTACTGTCAGTGAATGGACGCCTTAACGAATTATTCAAGTTTCCCCATTTTTCTTCTCTTTATTATTCAAAATACTTCATCTCCATATAAAGGTCTTTCAACTTTTTTGTTCAACGTTCTCGTTGTCGTAGGGTCATCAATTTTCATTTATTTTTCAAAGCTGCTGTTGTTGTTGTAGATGTTCAGTCAACAATTTTACGTCGGTTTTATTTAATAGCCAGTCATAATTCTGTAAATTAGTGGATCGTAAACGTAAAAAAAATTGGAAAATTAATGGCGTAATCTCGTTGAAAATTCAATTTATTTCTCATAATTGCTGTCAATTTAGATTTAAGTGTGCGTCTTGAGAAATAAATTAATTAATTTGATGTAATTAAAGGCGGTAATCGTGTTTTTTCTGTATTGAAACCGCATAATTGCATTGATTATAGAACAGGCTTACTAGGCTTTATTGGAAGATTCCATATTAAGTGGCGACAACTGTAAATAGACATTTTCGGGGGTTGATTTTCCTTGTTTTTAAATACAAACTAACTCATTGATTGTAGAACAGTAATCGCTCCATTGGAAGATTCCACATTAAGTGGTGGGAGTTTTTAGGGGTTGATTTAAACAAAATCTCCGATGATTGTCCATTGTTCCATTGAAAGATCCCACGTTAAGTAGGTCGACATTTTTAAGGGCTGATTTTTGTTGTTTTAAACACAGAACAACTCTATTGATTCTCGCATTAATCGTAGAATAGGAGCAATATTAATCGCTCCATTGGACGATTCCACATTAAACAGCGGGCACTGTAAATATATATTTCTAGGGGTGAATTTTTGTTGTTTTAAATATAAATCAACCCCCATTCTTGTTCATTATAAAAGAATAATAGGTACTAAATTAATATCTCCATCGAAAAATTCCACGTTAAGTGGCGGGAACTGTAAATAGACATTTTTAGGGGTTGATTTTTGTTGTTTGAAATCTAAAACAGCTCGTTAATTGTAGAACAGTAGTTTTAATAGTAATCGTTCTATTGGAAGATTCCACATTAATTGGCGGCAATTGTAGATGGAAAATTTTAGGGGTTGATTTTTGTTGATTCCAATACAAAATATTATGTTTATTGATAAATAAGAATAATAGTAATCGCTCCCTTAAAATATTCCACGTTGAGTATGTCGACATTTTAAAGTAATATTTAGGGGTTGATTTGTGTTGCTTTAAATACACAACCCGCATTGATTATAGAAGAACAATATTAACAATAGTTGCTTTATTGAAAGATTCCATATAATTGCGGATTAGGGGTTGATTTTTGTTGTTTTGAAAAAAAAAGCCTCCGTTAATTGACCCTCTCGTTGACTATATGAACAAAAATAACAGTAATTGAAAGATTTCATATTAAATAAAGAGAACTATAATGAATTTTTAGGGGTTGATTTTTGTTTTAAACAACTCTTGTTGATTATTCCTCGCGTTAGTTATAGAAGAAAAAAGTTCCGCATTAAGTGGTAAGTACTATAGATGGAAGTTGTGGGGGTTGATTTTTCTTGCTTTAAATATGGAACAACCCTTGTTTACTGATTGTAGAAGAATAAAGAAAGATTCCATATTGAATGGCGACAACTGTAGATGGAAACTTTTGGGGGTTGATTTTTGTTGATTTAAACACAAAACAACTCATTGATTGCGGAAGAATAGTTTTAATAATAACCGCCCTATCGGAAGATTTTACATTAAATGGCTGGCATTTTTAGGGGTTGATTTTTGCTGATTTAAATACAAAATGAATAAAAATAACAGTAATCTCGCCATTGGAAGATTCCACGTTAAGTAGGTCGATATTTTTAAGGGTTGATTTTTGTTGTTTTAAGTACAGAACAACCCTTGTTGATTGATTCTCGCATTAATCATAGAACTGGAGCAATATTAATCGCTTCGTTGGAAGATTCCATATTAAATAGCGGGAATTAAAAAAAAAAAATTGAGGGGTTGATTTTTCTTATTTTTAAAGATTCCAGAGCGAGAATTGTAGATGGGATTTTTAGGGGTTGATTTTTGTTTTAAAGAACTCCCTGTGATAATTCTTCGGGTTGATTATAGAAGAATAATAACGATCGCTCTATTGAAAGATTCCATATTAAGTTTAGATGAAAGTTTTGGGGGTTGTTTTTTGTTGTTTTAAATACAAAAAAACCCTTTTTACTGACATTTGCATGATTGTAGAAGAATAATAGTAATCGTTTCATTGAAGATTCCATATTGAATGGTGAAAAAGTAGATGGAAAATTTTGTTGTTTAAAATAACAAAAAACAACCCTCGTTCAGTGTTAATAAAGTATTAATTTGGAAATGCAAATACAAATTTGTATGTAAATTACCCAAATCAATATTATAAATAATTGAAAATTTGTCCACGCTTTTGGGGAGGGATTGTTTGAACGTTTTAATTTTTTGTTAATAATTCAACCCTCTATTATTAATTATTTAAATTTTCGTTTTCGGACTTTGCGTTTATAGTAAACGAGAGGAAACGTAAAGTAGTCGATTTTCTAATCTTGTTTGCACCCTTGTTAGGGGTAATTTTGGAAATAGAAGATCTTGTAAGTTGTGTATTGCCTTTCTAGCTATTTATTACAGATTTATTTGTTTTGAAAATTTTGCTTTTTGTCAATATTTTCTTTTATTTGGCTTTATTTAATGTAATTGTTACTGCCGTGGAAATAATTCGATTTCACCGTGGCATTTTCATATAAAAACAAGGGGGAAATATTGGAATTGTCAAGTATTCGAAAAAACCGAGTGGATCTAACAAAGCACCAACAATTGATATAAAATCAGCTTTTGCAACAACAATGGGGTAGAAAAAAATGACAAATTTGATTAAAGACATCGTTTTGTTGTTTCTTTTTGTGTATTTTAACAGCAAACGGGAATATTCGTTGTTGAACTGAATAGATGAGTGCACTCATCCGTTTATGCCATTCGTATGAATATATCGACATTCTCGTTTATCTCGCCTATAGATGCTTTGGTTTTATCTTTTATATTGGTTATGAATGTGAATATACAATGTGTAGAACCTCAATGGGTTATCCATCTGAAGAAGCAAATGTTTCGGTTATAAACACGGAATGCATCATTCATTTTGCCGTACAAATTCACACATGTGAAAATAGAACAAAATCGGTACATCAATTTGAATCTCATGCGAAACGTTTCTATGGAGAATTCAAAGCTTCAGTTTAGTTGCATTTAGGCTCCTAAAGTTAATGATGGCAAACTTACAAGAGACTAACTTAATTTGTTCAAAATGACCAGCCAAAATTGGACCAAATCGATGATTCAAGACGACAACAAGCATAGTTAAAGTGCAAAAATTCTTTAAAACTTGCTGATTTCATCAATAAAATGGCAAATGTACATGATTAGAACTTTTTTATAGTTAAAAATGTTGAAGTACAACCAAATTTCGTGCTAAAGTGTTAAATTTTGGAACTTCTCGTAGTTGAGTGTTAAAATTGGTGCTAAAACAACGATTTAGCTCGAGAAGTCAATCAATTTGGATGATGAAAAATGTTGAAGTACAACCAAATTTCGTGCTAAAGTGCTAAAATTTTGAAATTTTTTATTGTTGGGTGCTAAAATTGGAGCTAAAACAACGATTTAATTCGATAAAACAATCAATCCGGGTGCTAAAGTTTGAAATTTTCTGTCAGAAATTCCTTAAAATTTCCCAAATTGTTTAATTTGGCATTTAAATTTCAAGTTTGGCAACCTTTTGAGCAACTAGATTTTATATAAAAATATTTGTGGGTTTCTCACTGCTGCCAAAATTGGAGCTAAGCTCAACAAATCATTGAGACTTGCTTATTTTGGTCATAAATATGACAATAAAGTACCAAATTTACTTGGTTAGAGGTACTTTTGTGGTTAAAAATGTCAAATTCGCGTCTTTTGTATTGTTAATTACCAAAATTCGCGCTAATTGGATAATTTAAGTGGTACTTTTCAAATTTCATATTAACAACTCTTTAAAACTGNCCTTATAAGTCTTTGTTTTTTGTTCACTGAAAATTCTGGAATTCTTTGTCAATGTGATTGAAAATATCAGCAGTGTTTGCGGGGAAACATTGAAAAGGCATAGTCGTTCGCCTCTCCTGTAGCTCATTATTTAATGGCGTTAGAAATCGTGTTAATTGGAGCAGATTAACTATTGGATTTCTTCTAAATTTTAATTTACAATTGAATTGGAATATGTTTTTAAACCGATTTTAATTATTATTTCAGTATTGATTTGAACGTGTATTAAGCATTAATACGATTTGACGAATTTCTCGAATTTATATGATGAATGAGATGGCGTTAACATGGACGGCGAGAATCGCATCATATTAAATGTTGGCGGTATACGCTATGAGACCTACAAGGCAACATTGAAAAAAATCCCAGCTACACGTCTATCACGTTTAACTGAAGCTTTAGCCAATTATGATCCAATATTGAATGAGTATTTCTTCGATCGGCATCCTGGTGTTTTTGCTCAAATCCTCAATTATTACAGGTAATGTAATACCATTCAATTATTAGAAACCACAATCAAATACCCTAAAACTGGTCTTTGATTAAAAGTGAAATTAATAGGATTATTAAGGCGTGTCTGTGGTGGTAATGCTTTTTCAAAGTTACCAATTAAACCAACGATTTCATTGGATTAAGTGACGCTTACAGCTGACGCCCTCCTTTACACATCACAGAACACGTTGATTTTATTAAATGTTGTTGTTGTCGGGTTGAACCTACAAACTTCCCTCATTTAACACGATATCATCATCATCATTATACGAGATAGTCTATTCAAAGAATACATTTGAGCAAAAATGAGCTTCGCTACTAATCGAAAAGTTGGCCAAAAACCGCTTTTTTGGCCAATGTTGCAATTTTCACCTATCGACTAGACACATGAAACGACGTAGAATGATCCAAGGGCCTCTTAAATTCGCCTTCAATGCAAAGAAATGAAAGAAAACAGCTTGCTCGTTTAACGTGTATAGTTAATTGATGAAAATTGTGACATTAATCAAAAACTACATCTTTTAACACAATTGCCGATGAGCTACGAGGTCCAATTTTTGCTAAAATATTCCCTAAAGACTTCCCTACAAATCCCCCAAATATCTTCCAAATTGCTCAATTAATACGGCTTACATTAAACTATTTCCTTTTAAATGGACCATCGGTTGTAAATACAACTTAATGTTTCCAAAAGAGATTTCCAATCGGATTATCCGTTACTGAAGAGTCGATTCCTGTTTCTCATCTGTCTGTACATCATTTAATATTGTCGTGTTGTTGGGAAGGCTTTTTCCTCGTCGTCGTCGTCGTCGTCTTCTTTCCCAGCTTAATTTTCTAAATGTTTTCCATTCACCCGCCCTACTTACTAATAAAATGTGTATGTTTACAACAGAACTGGGAAACTTCATTATCCGACGAATGTGTGCGGACCTTTGTTCGAGGAGGAGTTGGAGTTTTGGGGATTGGATTCGAACCAAGTCGAGCCGTGTTGTTGGAGCACGTACAGCATCCATAGGGACACACAGGTGAGTCATCCATACCTAAATAAAGGGGGTGAAAATAAACAGAAATGAGTTATAATTCAACAAGTTTATGGTAGTATTTAATTGTGTGTAATAATGCTGCATTTATGCTAATTCCTATGGGCAGTTAGAGTATTATTAAATATTTAAACAAACATAGTTGGGATAAAATTTGCATTTTTATTACTCAACAAAGAAGAAACTGGAAAGAATGTCCAATATTAATATTCTCTACATTGCTATTTCCTTTGAACTTTTATTGATTTAAGTAAAATGAAGAAGACGTAAAATATATTTCAAGTTTACTTTAAAGGTAAATTTGTACCGTCCCTTCTGGTTCGCCTCTTGAGGCTCCAGGTGCTCTAAAGTAACATAAGAACAGTCCATAACAAAAGAAACAAGACAAATTGAAGAAAAATTGTCCACGGTGTGCTTTTTATTGATGGAAATTGTAGGGAAAATGAGACGAAAAGTTTTGTTGCGAATTTTCTCGGTTACATTACCGAGAATTTACACTTTACAGATGTTTTAGTTTCATCCTAGAATAGTTTGTAGGTTTGTACGAATTTTTTAGGCGGTTTCTACATGTTGATTGTTTTAAAACAATAAGTTGGTAAAATTTGTCATTTGGGAAAAATTGTGAGAGATACATGCTGTAATTGAAAATGTCTAGTCGTTCGCCTCCTTTATAGGTCGTTATTTTCATATTTGTCTATTACCAATTCCTGAATTGTTGGATGTAAAAAATGTACAAAAAATACAAGAAATAAGTGGCAGTAAAACATTAAAAAGGCATAGTCGTTCGCCTCCCTTATAGGTCATTAAATTTTACATTCGTTTATTGGAATCTTGAATTGTTAATGTGACTGAATGTTTAATAATGTAAAAAATATAAGTAGTGATTGAGGGTGAAACATTGAAAAGGCATAGTCTTTCGCCTCTCCTATAATTCATTATTTAGTGCCTTTAGAGATCGCGTAAAAGTACAATTAATCATAAAATTTTCAGTAATATCGATAATATACAACTTGTTTATCTTAAGATGTACGTATAACTATGGCTCGGATGGGGTTCCTAATGGGGTGTAATTTGAATCAAATTGTAGATGGAAAATAAGAGTATTATTATTGATGTGGTTGAAGTTTTTATGGCTTTACTGTACATTCACGTCCGCTCCTCTATTGTTAAAGTCTCATTATTTCTCCTTTGTGTGTCGACTTCCATGAAAAAAGTATGGAAATTTTCAACTTTAAGTATATGGAATAATTGATAAGTTCCAATTGTGGGTTAGAAACTTTCGTTGACTTGTAAATAGTTGGGATCAATAGAAATAAAACAAAGCTTTGTGGATACTGTAGGGAAATTGCCATAAATATAACGATTATAGATTACAATTTCGCTACTATAAAAGAAATTTTAGATAATTTCCATTATAAAATTGGTGTATTATTTTTCTTGTGTTTATTAACTTCCAGGCAACATTAGCAATTCTGGATAAGCTCGATATAGATTCAGAACGGCCTAGTGATGAGGAAGTGGCCCGTATGTTCGGTTATGAGGAGGCATACTATGCAGGTACACTTACAACATGGCAGAAAATTAAACCGAAAATTTGGGCATTATTCGATGAACCTTATTCCTCCTCCTCGGCAAAGGTACCGCCGCTCAACGTGCAGCATCGAAATGTGATTGTTTTGATAATTAACAAATTAATTTCATGCATGCTAATAATTAAATTTGCTTTAGAACTTTTGTCATTTGCATGCAGGCTCTTTTATTTTGAACTAATCAATAATTGAACTGACGAATGTCAAAAAACCGATTGAAAGCTTGATGCTTTAAGCGTCGTTTTGCTTTTTTCTAATTTAATTTTACAAATAAATTAAATTTGTTTTCTTATCGAAATTCTAGATAGTTGCTGGAGCATCTGTATTTTTCATCTGTGCATCAGTATTATCGTTCTGTTTGAAAACACATCCAGGATTGAGAGTTGATTGCAATTCACAAAAAAGGAATATTGCCGATGGACAGGATTGTAGCGAGCCACATCCATATTTTCTTATCGTTGAACATATTTGTAATGCTTGGTTTACATTTGAAATTGCTGTCAGATTAATTGTAAGTTTTATGTGTCCGTGTAACGTTAACTAACAGCTTATCGGGTATTGTGAGCTTAAGGGAAAGTTCAAACCTTATATTAGAATATACAGAGGGCCCAAGCTGAGTAGGGTAACTTTTGGGGAACATGTAAGCACTACTAGGACCTCGTGGCTTGTTAAAGAGCTGCTCGAAAATGTAATTTTTGCCCAAGACGACTTCTGAGCTGCGAGGTTCGGATTTTGCTGAAAGATTCTTAAAAAAATGATTAGAATTGCTCTTTTATTTCTGTAGATGTGATTTTTCCAACTTTAGGTTAAAATGCCAGAAATTCTGTTTTGATAACAAAAATTTAAAGTGGTTGGAAGCCTCAGAAGAAATTTTGAAGGCTTCCGAAGAAAGCTGCAAAGAGGCCTTGCTATTAATGCTAGAATCAATTTCTGTATATTTGTTCAAATTTTTTATAGATTTTCATCTTAAATTAAATTAGTTTTAGTGACTTTTATCCTTGAGTTGTAAAAAACCAGCTCAGTCCCATGCTTTTACCGAAATTTGACAAAATTTTAGACAATTTAGAGAAATTTTAGTTAAACCTTTTCTAGTGAAAATTGTAAAATTTCAAGCAAAGTTAATAATTTTCAGGCTTGTTTTTAGGGCATTTTGCAGTTTTGCCCATTTATAAGAAAATTAGAAGATTTGGGCATTTTAGCCAATTCTGAAAATGAATTTTGACTTTCCATCCAAATTTTGGGATATTTTCTTCTCGAATCATTTTACTATCAAATTTTGCTTTCTTATTGAGCCTTCTTTTTGATAGAATTTTGGTCTTGAGTAGTCAAAAAGGAAGAGATCTGTAGAGTTTTAATCAGTTCCTAAGCAAAATTTACAATTTTCATGCTGGATTTCAAGGCATTCGTTAATTTTGCTCAATTTCAGTGAATTCCATGCATTCTTTTTCATTCTTTTAAGTTTTAAGGCATTTTCAACTTAGTTCCTAGCATCTTTATTGGAATTTAGTAAAATTTTAGACAATTTGAGGAAAATTTTGAGAAATCTTGTTCTTACATTAATGTGTTTTTCTTTAATTCTTTAAAAATGGAGCCAATTTGATCAATTTTTTAGCAAAGTTTTAAGCTTTTAAACTAAATTTTGCTTAGATTTAAGCATTTTTCGTCAATTTTTTGGATGCATTTTGATTTTTGTTTACTTTTTATTCAAATTTTGAGATACTTTAATTGAACTCATTAGTTTCTAGCTAATGTTGCTCTTTTTCAGCAAAATTTTAAGCATTTAAGCAGATTTAAGAAAAGTTTGCTCCTTTATCGACTTTTATTTTTGCTAAATTTTGCTAGTGAGCAGCCAAACGAAAAAAATTTAGATAGATTTGTTGAAATTTAGTTTTTCCTTTTCTCCATTCCTGTCTAGAACAAATCAAAATTTTTGAACTCCTTTGGGCAAGCTTTTTACAATTTTACGTTTTAATCTTTGAAGTCTTAACTGTTCTGTAAGCATAATACAAACTTTGGAAGCCTTCCAAATGGTGCTACAACGAGATAATTCAAGCAACCATACAATTAAATTTAATTACTGAAGCTTAATTTTTAAAATTTTCCATCGAGCAGTGTGAAAATTTCTTAAGGCACACATAAGGCATCAATTATGCAGTTCTAATCAATTATAGATGTGTTCTAACATAATAAAACTTCCTTCTTTTATAGAACTACACTAATACACTATTAATACACAACAGAATGGATTTGTAAAGCACAAATAGAATAATAAAGACAACAATTCGCAGTTTCCTTAGAGATAAAATCCAGTCAATGAGACTGTTTTACAAATCTGAAAAGAATTATTCGAACTTCCAGAAAATGGGGAAAATGTGAAGGAAAACGATTAAATTACAATTTCAAGTTTACAAACACGTTCCTAAACAATCTGATCGGAGAACATTTAATTTTTTATTTTGTTCATTTTACTAAAATTTACTGCTTGTCCGGGTAAAAAATTTATGGCTCAATCTCCAGAAATCTCTCCTGGCCCTTTTTTAATCACTTATCGATATTTTGTGCCATTGAAATAATGGAAATTGTTACATTTACGTTAAAATCTTATTTTAATATTCAGCAATACGAGTCGGATGTAAATCTTTAGAGTTCGATTTTATAGTTTCAGTGATAAAACGGCGTCTTGAGCTGCAATAAGTTGCGTTATAAAAGTTCGGATTTCTCGTGTAAAAGTTTGCCTATCTAGCCACATTTATGCACCTTTGGCCATTTACAACACGAACTATTCGGCATACAAAACAATTCCATTGTTCTAGAATTCTACGGTTAATGTTCTAAAAGTGCTGATTTTACTGAGGTCGGCGCACTAGTTTAAACTACTTAATTGCCGTTTTTCCACCCTAGATAGCGTAGGATTTGTGCAGAAAACGCCACTTTATTGATGGTTCAACAAGACAATTTTTATAATTTCCAACGGGACTTTTTCGTGTGCGTTCTAATTGACTTATTGCCCATTTTAACAAATAATTGAAATACCAATGGACGGCAATTTTGTAATGTCGCTTAGATTGATCACCTTAATTACAACACTACAGTTTACCTTGTTTAGTTTTAATTAAACGGATCTCTAGACACTGGGACTGGTTGAAAAATTGTAAGCCAACGAAATTAAATTTTGAAGATCGATGGGCAAATCAAGAGAGATAGAAATATGGTGGGCTTATAAAATATTTAGATTTAATCACAAAAATAGCTTCAGATTATGTGAAAACTGTGGACAGAAAACAGAAAACTTGTTGATAGTTTCAGGGGAGATTTATGGGGTTGAGTTTGTCTTTCTTATCGATGACCCCTGAAGGTCTCCATCGCGGAAGTTTAGAAATTATGAGCGCAATATTCAACTGAAAACCTGAAATTTGAACGATTTCAACTTGATAACGAAAATATCAGCTGAAAGTTTGATTTATTCACACGATCAATTTCATTCTAGGCAAGGTGTTAAGTAGATTGAAACAGCCTGAAATTCACTCTTTGGAAAACTGAAATTATGAGTACGTTCAACTGAAGGCTTGAAAAATGAAGGATTTTACCCTAACGTTTTTTAAATTGACTACTGAAACGCTGAAAGTTTGATTTGTTACCCTACAACGTTGAAATTATTGAAGTAGTGTTTCATTTTCATTGGTAATACGCTGAAAAAACAATTAAACAATCAATTTTCAATTACGAGCACAATATTTAACCGAAAATCTGGAGTATTTCAACTTGATAATGAAAATATCAGTTTTCAGCTAATAGCTGAAATGTTGAATGTTTTCTTTGTTACTTTACAATGTTGAAACTACTAAAATATAGGAAGTTACATTTTTCCTCTTGGTATTTCTGTTTCTGAAAAAACTGAAATCACACAAGTTATTCTGAATTTTCAATTATAAACACCGAATATCTGAAATCGAAACAATTTCCCCTTGCTAATCAAAATTTCAGTTACCATTTAGTAGATGAAACGCTGAAAGTTTGATTTGTTACCCTATGACGTTTGAATAATTGAAATAGTGGTTCATTTCCATTCCTAGTATGTTGTAAAGCAAAATTGATTGTGCTGAAAAGAGGCTGAAAAGCTATTAAATACACTGAGTTGTTCACAGTTTTCAATTATGAGCACATATTTAACCGAAAACCTGAAATCTAGGCAAGTTCAGCCCGATAATGAAAATATCAGTTTTCAGCTGACAGCTGAAATGTTGAAAATGTTATTTAAAATCCATGGAGTTTTTGGTATGTTTGTGAAAAAACCTGAAATTACCTGAGTTGTCCTTTGCAATTATGACTACCGAAATCTGAAATCGAAAGAATTTTCTGCTAACGAAAATTTCAGTCAACATCTGGCACATGAAACGCTGAAAGTTTGAAATTCTCAAAGTATAGGCTGTTTCATTTTCGATGCTGGTGTTAGGCGAAATGAAACACTCTGAAATTCATGACACTGAAAAAACCGTGAAATCATTGAGTTGTTCACAAGCCCTGAAAACGGAAGAATTTGGTTACGAAAAGATCAGCTGAAATGCTGAAAATTGATCAGGGTTGAAATTATCAGAATACAGTGTGATATTGAATGAAATTGATTTCTCTGAAAGAAAATTGAGTTATCAGTTTTCAATTATGACTACAATATTGAATTGAGGGCCTGAAATCTGGAGGATTTCAACTTGATAATGAAAATATCGGTTTCAGTCGGCTGCTGAAATGCTGAAAGTTCGATTTGCTACCCTACAACTCGAAAATTATTGCAATAGAGTTGTTTTATTTCTATTCTTGGTATGGCTGAAAAAACTGGAATTACCTGAGTTGTTTTCAATTTTCAGACGGATTAATAATTTCCAATACAATCTTCGACGTTTTTCTTGGAAATTCTATCAAAATATTGAAAAAGTTTGCAAATTAACTTCATGTAAAGGCCCACTGCTTTAGGGTAAATTGTCAGATGATCTTGATACGTTCTGCAACTTTAATAGCAACAATAACAGCAAAGTTGCCGAGTGGTAATAGTTAAAATCTCATCGTTTGCACCCTTATAGATTCAACCCCTTAAATTACTCGAAATGATAAAGTTTTCTTCCACAATAATAGAGATTGTAATGTAATTATAGTTGTGAAAATCGATTGTTTTCTGAATTAATGAAGCCGTTTCAATGGGGGAGGAAATGTTGATGGAATGTTGTGTGTAATGTTGCCGCATTCGCGCTTGAATGTTGCCAACTGAAAATCTCAACCCCCAATATGATTTTATTGTTGTTTCAGGTGGCACCGAATGTGATTGAATTTGTTAAATCACCGGTTAATATAATCGATGTTGCTGCAACATTAAGTTTCTATATTGATATGATTTTGATATTCGAGAAGAAATCACAAATTCTCGACTTTTTCAGTATTATTCGCATATTGAGATTGTTTAAATTGACCCGGCATTCACCCGGTCTGAAAATCCTAATTCATACATTCAAAGCTTCAGCGAAAGAATTGGGATTGTTGGTGTTCTTTCTAGTTTTGGGTATTGTTGTGTTCGCTAGTTTGGTGTATTATG
The DNA here is from genome assembly GCA_013841185.1 of Hycleus phaleratus. Classification (NCBI taxonomy): domain Eukaryota; kingdom Metazoa; phylum Arthropoda; class Insecta; order Coleoptera; family Meloidae; genus Hycleus; species Hycleus phaleratus. Next base: position 11,280 of record JACDRP010000542.1, on the reverse strand, counting down.
CTGAAAAATTACAGGTAAGCTCCTGAAAACTGAAATAATCCAATTATATTTGGCAGAATTTAAATAAAACATAAACGGTTGGATTAACCGACAAAACAGCCTTTTTAATTGAAAATTTTTTGAAGGGTTGCAATCGTAGTCCGCCCCACCGAAAGCGCGTGGTTCCGTTCGGAAATTAAAAATTTTAAAATAATCTCAGAATTATTCAAAAAATTGGGGGGTAAAATAAGAATGGTGGTAGTACGCTCGATAAATTTCCAGCTCCCAATAGATGCCGGTGGTGGTGGCACAATTTCAACCCTTAGATTGATTTATAACAAACGAAATTTGTTTTTCTTTGTATCTACTGCCATCGTCACATCCGTAATTCTTTTTATTTAATTTCCAGAACAATCCCAATAATAGTTTCAAGAGCATCCCGGAAGGACTATGGTGGGCTATTGTTACTATGACTACGGTAGGCTATGGGGATATGGCACCGAAAACTTATGCTGGGATGTTCGTTGGGGCATTGTGTGCACTAGCTGGTGTTTTAACAATTGCCCTACCCGTGCCGGTGATCGTTTCAAATTTCTCCATGTTCTACTCACATACGCAGGTAATCAAACTGTACAGTCCTCAAATTAGGGGTTGGCCGCTTTTAAGTCAGGAGGGGCGCGATGCGAAATCAAAATTTATGAGGGGATGGATCGAAGCAACTGTAAATTTATGTTACTCATGTTAAATTTGGTCGATTTAAAGTGAAATTTGGAATTGTAGGTGTAGGTATGGATGCTGTGCAATTTTGGGTTTTTAGCAATTTTTTGATCGAATTTTTGATTGTAAGTCCACATTTTCAGTCTTTTTTGATTTAAATTATGAATTTTGGCCCATTTTCTTCAAAATTTGACGCATTTTCACCTTCATTCAGTAATTTTTGATCGGTAGAATTTTAGACTATAAGGCAATTTTAATTAAGAAATTACAATATGGGGTAGTGAAATGAAAAAATTTGGGACTTTTAATGTCAGTTTTAGGGAATTTGCTTCTTGTATGCTTGATTTTTTTCTTTAAATTTTCCCACTGGGCCGTCAAAAGGGAGCAATTTAATCAATTTTAATCAGAGAATTTCCGATTGTTATTCCAAATTTTGGAAAATTAGAAAAACTAGCCTCAATTTTGACAAATTTCTGTTGAACTTTTTAGTCAATTTTTCCCAAAATTAGAAGCATTTTCAACCTTATTTGGAGCAGATTTCCACAAATTTTTCCTTTGGGCGACCTCAGAGGGAAAATTTTGGACTTTAGAGAGCATTTCAAGGAAATTTTCCTTACATTTTTCAGGGTCGTCAAGAGGGGCCGATTTTCAAACAGAATTTTTGACTTCCATTCCAAATTATGAAACTACTTTGCTCTTATGCTTGAATTTTTGACTAATTTTCTGATTAAATTATACAAAAACGGATAAATTAGTGAATTTTAGAGAATTTTCAGTCCAGCTATTCTCTCAAATACTCGATGATGACACAATTTAGAAGCTTTCGGTCAAAATTTTTGATTTTTAGCCTAGCTTAGCTTATTGACTTTTTAGTCAATTTTATGAAGAAATTTTTATCTTTTTGCCCAAAATTAGAAGTATTTTTAACCTCTTTACAAATTATTTCTTTCGGTAGCCTAAGAGGGAGAATTTTAGACTTTTAGAGAGGATATTTCACAATAGTCAGAATAGAGTCCGATTTTTAAAGAGAATTTTTGGGTCCTTTTCAAAAATTTGAGAATGCTTCGCTCTCATGCTTGAATTTTTGGCCAATTTTCCCTTTAAATTATACAAAAAAGAATAATTTTAGACAAGAAGAATTTTAGACATAAGCTTTCAATTTTCATTTCAGCTATGTTTTCAAATACTCAATGACGATAAAATTTAGAAGCCTCTGGTCAAAATCTTTGAATTTTAGCTTAGATTTCGACAAAGTTTTGTTCCAAATCATTAGCTTGTTGAACTTTTTAGTTAACTTTATAAACGAATTTCTACATTTTTTTCCAAAATTGGAGACATTTTCAGCCTCATTTGGAGGTGATTTNTGCTTGAGTTTTTGACTAATTTTTCTATTAAATTTTCAGTCCAGATATTCTCTCAAATGCTTGACGATAATATAATTTAGAAAAACTTTTGGTCAAAATTTTTGACTTTTAGCTTAGATTTTGATAGTTTTCTTCCAAATCGAGCGGAATTTTTATTAGTCGTAAATCGTACTAGTGAACCAAAGGGACAAATAGTGAGGGCGTTGCTCTTTGCTGCTTCAATGTGAAATAACACGTGCTAAAATTTTAGGCTCGTTCAAAATTGCCAAAGAAACGCCGCCGAGTGCTGCCTGTTGAACAACCACGCCGGAAAAAGGTCGAAACGGCAACGAATCGAAGAATGAACGCAATCAAACACCACCATCCGGCCGTTTTTAAAGACGCTTTCGGTACAGCTAAAATAGGTAATTTCTACAACAAATAGCGCTATCTAGTAACGAATTTCTAACACACACCCCTACAGAATCCTACCCTAAATCAAGTATTGATTTTATAATCCACTCGATGTCTAGAGAGCCGAATAAAAATAATATTTTTCCTAATTACAGGTAATGTGAATGGGGTTAATGTGATCGGTTTGGCGTTACAAGGCCCTTCGGTGCCCAGTATTGCCGTTCTCCACCATAACGGCCCTTATAGTCTACAAACCGGGGGTTATAAATTCTCTCTTCTACGCCTATTTCGAACACTAACCGGCTAATTTTTTGGTTTTAGTTGGGCACGATCAAGCTTCATCAATTCTACCGTTACAGCCCCGACCGGCAACCACCGGTAGTGTTGATTTGTTGCCATTACAGCCGAAATATTTGCCGAATTTCGATCGCGAATGCCGATCGGAGCCCAAAGAAGCACCCACACAATCGCCACAAGCGTCCGTTCAACAGGATCTCAGTACGATGGAGACGGAAATTGGACTTGCTAGTGTCCCAGCTATGGCTATCGGTAGTTCAAGTGATGTTCTTGTTAATATTGTGGAAAATCGGCGCAATTCTTATTTGAGTGTTGGCAGTATTGGGGGCGGTGATGCTGGTGAGAATCCGTTGAAATCACCAAGTGATATTGTTGTAAAATCACCAAGTACTGAAATCACCGATTCGTCAATCGAACAAGACGAGAATCAAGTATAAATCGCACAATTGTCCCCATGATTTCAACCCCTATTGATTTGATTATAAATTTGAAGTAAATGTTGAGCACCAATTTGACAACTATAATCAAAATTTTATCGAAAATTACAGCTTTGCTTGTGATAATTTGACGAGAACCAAACAATTTAGACAGGTGATACTACAATTAGGCTACAATCGGGCCCAAACTTTACACATTTCCTCTACGAATTAATCCACGACGTACGCCACTGTCTGTTCGCATTTGACCAAATTCGAATAGACGTAGTGTACAAGTGCTCTTTAGGTGTTTATCAATGTAGAATTTACCAGTAATTTTGTGCCAATTCTATTCTTAATGTATACCAGAGAAGTTGTTGAAAAAATACGAGAATAAGAGAAAACAGGGAAAATAGTATTAACGCATCATTTTATCGAATTTTCGATCGAAATCCAATTTGAGCTTACTCTAGTCTTGTTTCTTTCACATTTTTTCCCTAGCCGCTTGTTATTGTTGTGTTGTAATAAATAATTAGATTTCGATCGAACAAATTCGATTTTTCTTTAATTTTTCTAATTATTTTCTCAAATTCGATTAATTAACCAAGTAAAAAACACAACAAGAATGCTCATTTTTAACGATTAGTATATTTTTATAACAACCTTTTCCATTGTTGATATAAATATTAATGATAATAATGATAATATAGTAGCTTTACCACAGTCTTAAAAATCGAAATTTCTATTGCCTGATCCCTCAACAATTGTAATTTAATTTTCGATCCAAAACAGGGGAGAGTTTCAATCACTGATTTTCATATAATACGATAATTGTATGATTGCATGATATCAAACAATCTATTGATACAACCGGAATTGTTTACTGATCAAAGCCAAAATTTGCTAGATTGCCGTGTTCCAGCTTTATAGAATTGTTGATTGAATTCTATTAACTTGTCATTTTCGAATGATATAGATTTATAATCAAATTTCTCTAAAAAATGATAATTTACAAAGGAAATGCTTTGAAATCGACCAATTTGCTTAATTCGAAACGAAAATCCAAGAATACGCCTTGAAAATTGACTGAAAACCTCCCAAAAAGTCTAACTCGAAGTGGTTTGGAGGTGCCTCTTTGTCACATTTTTGGCGATTCAAAAACAAGATTCGTTACGGATCGAAAATGCAGCTGGCTCGAAAATCGATAGGCGAAAATTGACAAAAATTGGTAATTTGGCACCGAAGTTCATCCAAGAACTTTTAGAATTAACTCCAAGGGTTTAAAATTTGGAAAATATAGCCGAAACGTAGTCGATAAGCGTTTAAATTTGGCTGATGAACAAAATTTAATAAAAATTGTTTGTTTAAAATTGAAATCTCTCGAAATATTGTCTGAAAATGCAGCATTTGGCTTAAAAATCGATTTACTGGCTCAAGTTGGCTTAAACTTTTAGAATTATCTAAGTCCAAGGATTGAAAATGGTAGAAAGTTACCTAAATTTGTCAATTTTAACCCCCCTAACAACAAAATGTATCAAAAACTCATTGATTATAGTTGAAATGTCTCGAAAAGTTGACTGAAATGCAGGATTTGATTCAAAAATGGACTAAAACGAGTGTCAAAAATTGGTCATTTAGCACCAAAAGTTTATAATTTATAATAAAATGGGGGACTTAATACTTGTAAAATCAACCGACAAAAATTATTACAAAAATGATGATTTAGACTGGATTAAACTTTCGGAATCAAGTTCAAGGATTGAAAATTCAAAAAAAGTAACCCAAAGATGGTCTATGGGTGCTCAAAGTCGGCATTTTTAAGGCCTTAACGACAAAATTCAGTAAAAATTGATTGTTTAGAAGAGAGATCTCTTGAAATATTTACCGAAAATGGGACTTTTGATTCAACAATGGACCAAAAAATTCAAAAACTAACGGTTTAGCACCCAAACTGGACTTAACATCTAGAATTAGACATGAGAGTTAAGAATTAAAATATAATCAGCGTAAAAATAGTTTAAAAATCGATTAATAGTATGAAAATTGATTTGGATTTAAGATTAAAATTGTCTAAAATTGATGATTTAGTGCTAAGGCTCAATTGCACTTCTAGATTTAACATCAGAGATTGATAATTAGAAAAGAATCATATCAAAAATTGTCTACAAGTGCCTAAATTTGGCATTTTTATGACTTAATAACAAAATGCATTAAAAAAAATGATTATTTAGAATTGCAAATTTTCCAAATTTGACTAAAGAGCAGAATTAATAGTGCTAAAATCCCAATTTTGTCACGATTTAAAATCAAAAACGGTTTCAGAAGTTTTAGAATTAGGTTTAAGGATTGAAAATTCAAAAAAAGTACCCAAAAATAGCCCAAGGGTGCCAAAATTTGCCAATTTTCATACATTAACAATAAAACGTATTAAAAATTGATTAGTTATGATTGAAATATCGTAAAATGTTGACCGAAAACGCAGCATTTATTTCAAAAATTAACACTGTTGATTTAGGACCAATTAATTTGAAGGATTGTGAATTCAAAAAAGCAACCCCAAAGGGTCTAATGCCTAAATTTAGTCTTTTTAAAGGCAACAATATTCACTAAAATCTCATTTAGAATTGCAACATGCAAAATTTAGTTCAAAAATCGACTAAGAGTGCCAAAATAATCAATTTTCCCATGGTTCAAGTGCAAAATAAGCCCCAAAAATCGCTCTGTCTAAAAATTGGCGTTTTAACACAATAATCTCCAAAAATTTTACAATAAAAATTGAAAATTCGCCTTAGAAAACGACAAAAACTACCCCTTTGGCACTTTTCTAGCTCTCATTATTGTTTATAAACGGCGAAATTCCGAACAGCAACGCTGAACACTAGATGGTGCTAGTTCAACTGGAACGCCCTGTAATTATTTTTTCATTTAACATTGTAAAAAATGACCCAATATCGTTTGAACAGACAGGAAATTGTCGATTATACTCTAATGAAAAAGAGACGTTGTCGGTGGAAAATCAACGGAAAATAGAATCGAATTGTTTTTTTTTCAACTGCAATTGGATTCGTTCCTGTTGTCTTCGTGTTATAATGTGGACGTTACGCAGTCGCTCTACAACGCTCAATGAAATTGACCTGAAAAGCTCCTCATGATGATGATAATAATAAGGAACTTTCATATTTTCCCTGACATTTCCGCTTCGTTCTACAGATATTCAGTTCGGAAAATCGTCGCCTGTAAAGAAATATAAAACGAATAGACGTACGATCCAACAATTTGACACTATATTAAATTTTTCCGGCCGTGAATTTAATTTCAAAGGAACCGAGAAGAAAGGCATTGCCAATCTTTTTTACAACCCTGCAAGTCACCAATTGGAGTATTTCTCAATCGTCGAAACATTAATCAATCATTACAGCTGGATGGAAATAGAACAATTATAGGTTTTGTTGATTTTATTCGTCCGGAGAGTTTGTTAAGGGGTAGTTCTACCCCTCTTGATCCACTGGGGAGTACAATTGTTTTTTCGTGTGTCGGTTATATTAAAATGAAATTTTGGATTACTCTGTTGATTTTATCGATGGATCTGATTGAATAAGACCAGGGGGTGGATTTTTATTCTATTCAATGATTTATGTGTGTATGTGTTGGGGAAGGTCGATCTAGATCAAATATTCATCAAGTCAGTTATAATAATAGATCTACTATTGTTTTATTACTGATGGGGTTTTTGTAACACTAAGCTCTTGTAAGACTTATTGTTCTCCTCCATTTTTTTCTCATTAATATTTATAAAGTATGGAAATCAAACATTAAATTTATTTAAATTGTAGTGGATGTTGAAAAATGAGGGGTTGATTTATGTGTTCATCAGAATTGATAATTGCATCCCCTTAATTCAATACAAACACCAAGTTTACACGGAATTTCGCTGTCTGTTTACTTTCAATATTTGAGATTTTGTCCGTTCGTCGATTTTCCGGACAACTAACTGTGTTTCCGGCAAATTATTCGAGCATTCAAAATTTGTTATAAACTCCGCGAAAATCATTGACAAAATTGCCAAAATTATGAGGGGAAATACGAAAAATTGCAAATAAAACACGACAAAACATCCCCCAAGATTTCCTCCTGCAACTCACGGTTGTACGTAAGTTCCCAAAAATTGAACACCCCATTTGGCGCACCTTGAAACGCCCTTTACAATGCTATTGGAGTCGTTGTAATCTATCGCAAAACAATGGAGAAATCGCCGATCAAACACACCGAATCGGAAGAAAGCTGGTGTGGGCTTTAAAGAGTAAATTTGCCTGAGTTTTGGCTCAGATNTTTTTTATGAAACTTCCTTCAGTGGTGTGCTTTTTTCTGTACTTTTGACAATTTCCATCAGTGTATAAAAACAGAGGGGTTGATTTAGGGATCCTTTTAATAACTGCCCTTAATCCGACACATATTTGTAATTGAGGCTCAGATTTTGAGATTTTCATAAGTGCTTAAACTACTCTTTTTTGCAACTTGTCGTTGGGCTGCAGAATTATAGATTTGTAAGGGTCAAATCTACCCCTAGAGGTTTATTTTTTGCTCGAGTTTCGGCTCAGATTTTTGACGAATTCGCTTCAGTTAAATGCTCATTTTCTGCACTTTCTCTACAGAATTAACCATAGATTTGTCAAATTTACCCTTAGAGGTTTTTTGTCCGAATTTTGGCTCAGATTTTTGACGAATTCCCTCCAGTTAAATGCCCATTTTCTAATAATAACGTCCTCCTTTAACTCAAGCGTAACTTATGTTGTTTAAAATTTTGCTTTTTGTTCACTTCTACCAGTTTCTCACTAATTGAGGCTCAAATTTTGAGATTTTTGTGTCCCCAACTAATTCCACCTTTTTTGTTGTTCTAAAGGCAGCATTACAGGGGTAAATCTACCCTTGAGAGTTTAATTTCTTGCCTAAGTTTCGGCTCAGATTTTTGACGAGTCCTCTCCAGTTAATTGTTCATTTTGTGCACTTTTTCCTTAGAAGAGAATTAGGGGGATTGATCTGAGTATTCATCACAACTAATAATAGTATCCTCCCTTAACTCGAGGGTAACTTATTTTGCTCTTTGTTCACTCCTATTAGTTTCTCTAACTAGTTGAGGCTCAAATTTTGAAAGTCTTCTGTCCTTAAATAATTCTTTTTATCTTTGTTGCTCTAAGGGCGGAATTGCAGAGGTAAATCTGCCGATGAGAGTTTAATTTCTTGCCCAAGTGTCGGCTCAGAGTTTTGACGAATTCCCTTCAAGCAAATGCTCATTTTCTGCACTTTCTCTAAATTCTTCTTTAGAACTAATAATAGCATTCCCCTTAATTCAAGGGTAATTTATTTTGTTGAAAATTTTCACTTTTACCAGTTTTTTTCGTTAGTTGAGGCGCAAATTTGAGTCTCTTATGCCCCCAACAATCCCGTTTTTTGTTGCTCTAAAGGCAGAATTACAAGGGTGAATCTACTCTAATAGTTTCGACTCCAGTTGTGTGTTCCTTTCGTGTATTTCGATCTTCGCCCACTCCCACTGGTTCCTTTCAGGTGCTAAAGCTCAGAATTTGAAACTCCTAAAAATCTCAATTTTCCCCCATTTCTCACCGCTAAGAATTTTGGTTGAAATTTTCTTCATTTTCTACATTTTTTCGATAATTCTCTTCAATGATTGACGCCTTTGTTGCTCCAAATTCCGATCTGAAGCAAAGTTGTTTAATTTCGAATAGACCGACTATGCCTTACTATCTTCAATTTAATCAAACTTTATTGCATTTTCCAGGGAATTCATGTCGTTTATTTGTAGTAAAGATTGAAATATTGGTGGTTGGTGTAAAATTTAACTCACCCCGTCAACCCCGACACGAATCAACATAATTAGAATTAACATTTAAAGATTTATTCACGCATTATTCGCTACCTAGATGATTTATTTGCCAATATATCGAACATATAAATCATTCATTGACATTAAATTGATGGAAACTTTGAAAATTGGTTGAACATAATGGAAAAATGTGTGTTTCCTGAACAGTTATCGCCTGTAATTCTTCATTTCTATACAGGAGCAAATAACGATGAGGCGAAGAAGGGAAAAAACAACACCACCGATGAAAGCCACCACCACAAAGCCTCTATTGTAGTTGCAATTGTGCAACGAAAATTGCCCACCGGAAGGGTTGAATTTTTGCATAAAATGGGGCTCTCTATTGATTTTGTATACGATTTTTTGAATGGATTGTAGGAAATGTATCGGTCCTCATCCCCATCATCATCATTATCATCAAAGTAAATGTTAGTCAGCGACATTCGTTTCACGCAACCTGAAAAAGGGGTGGCGTCTGTATGCGTCAAATCTACCCCCACTATCTTAACGTCAGTATGTTTCGAACCTTCGCTACAAGCTCGTCTCGTTTCAACCCTTGATACTTGAACGTTCTAACGGTTAATAAGAATCGACTATTTTGACGATTTTAATGATTTGTTTGTGTTGGGGTTAACGTGAATTTTATTGTTATTAACGCGGTAATTGGGGGTTGATTGTAGTTTTGTTGGAAATTTCCGATAAATAGTGGCAATTATTGTGGCTTTGTTCTTGTTACCACAACATTACAAAATAAATTTTGTTCGCTTTCTAGCGTTGTAAACAAATTTTGATCGATAATAAGTCTATATATATTGAGGGTGGTTTTTCTAGAATTGTGCCGAGGCCATTTAAAATACTAATAATAATAATAATAATAACAACACATGTTCGTTTATTAAACCGGAACAATATTTATAGGAACTGTAAATTTATTATTAAAAATTTTTGTGAAATGTTGTTGTAATGTTAACAATAAAATGTGCCACAACTACTGACCGATTGGAGAAGCACAACACAAAAAAACGTAAGGTAAATATAAATAAATATATAAATAGAGCCACCCCTGTAAAAGGGTAGATGCTCGTTTCTCGATCATTAACCCCTCTCATTTCCAGCTTTCGTTTATCGACCACGTTAATGATTCAGTATTTCCATCATCTTTTATACTCATTGTTTCATTGCAACCTATCGTATCATGAACCACCCCCAATGTTTGTATTTTATTATAAAACGCCGGGGAGCATCTGTTCGATTTTCCATATTATAAGAACCCCAACAATAATACAAGAAATTTGCGTTGAAATTAGAAAATTGTTGAATAATTGAAATCGAGATTTCGTTGTCAATTTCAATTAATCAATATTACCCCCTAGAAATACCAGTTTTTATTTCTGTCATGTTTAATCAACAACCACCGGCACCTGTGCCCGTATAAATTCGCATCTTGGGGATGATTCAGCAACATACGTCGTATCGAGAAAGTTTCAAACAAGTTCCGTTACACTTAGACGATGGATTGGGGGTGAAACAACAACAATTGAAAAACTGTTGCTGAAACTAGACGCATGTTGAATAATGAAAACATTGCAGCCCTTAAGGACACGGGCCACAAATCCGGTTTTTATGTTGCGTGTATTTACATTGAAAACGAAAATTTCCACGCAACCCACCACCAAGTTTGGAAGATTGTCGATTCGATTACCGCGATTTATATTTTAGTGGGCGTGGTCCACTGTTTCTACCCTTAAAATTGTGCATTTTCGGCCGACAATTAGCTTCCTAAAGGCCCCAATTCACCCCCTCGGTTAGATGTGTCATTTAATTATTCCATCAGCAATACTTGTGATTAATTAAGTTCGGGTTAAAATCCGCAATAAACTGGCAGTTTCTAATTAAAGATTTAATTGCAATAAGAAAACAACGATATTGTACAGGAAATTTAATTTTCCATTACAACACCAGAGTGGTGAATCGATTATTCGGGGGGTAGTAAAGGGGTAGTTGGTTAAATACGCCTGGAAATGACAGTCTCCATAATATCGTTGAATTCGATTACCAGAATGGCAAAGAATTAATCCGGCGCCTCCACCAAAATTCGCAGCTGGCTGTGCTTTTAATAAAGGCGTGTCGTAGCTTCTTTCAGTTGCTTCAAATACAGATTGTATTCCACCTCACAATTACTTATGTCGTAGATTGATTAATATTTTCCCCAATTTGACAATGCAAAGTGCATTGG
>JACDRP010000541.1:0-37228 GCA_013841185.1 Hycleus phaleratus | reverse complement strand
TTGGCTCACTCTGTATACAGGATGGTACAACATTATTTAAGTTGACAGTAGCCTATGATTTCGTGAGCGTATGTTAGCTTCTTGTTTCAGCTGAACAATCTGCATTACCGACAAGCTATTAAAACAAGACCAAGTCGGTAATGCAGATTGCAAAGTTGGTACAAGAAGCTGACCTACGAAGTCACGAAGTCATAGGCTACTGTGATCTTGAATAATGTTGTAGACCTTGTACATGACCGTCTTGGAAATGTTGTAATTGATTCGTATACGAAACAATAATGAATTGATGATAATTTGATAAATACACTTTTTTAATGATTTTTCTCGAAGCTTTTACATGGGAAATTTCCCAAGTTGTCATTTCTAAAGTAGTTCCTAATATGTATTGTCGTTGATATGTTCGTAAATTTCCAAAAAGTCTGGCTAGATGGGCATTTCTTTTGTTAAATTGGTGTGTTAATTACAAGCGTTAAACGTTAGATGGGGTTAAAGTGAGCACGTGATGTGGTGGTGTGAANAATGTATAATGGTATAAAAAAATGAGAATTTGAATTTTTAATTACAAATTATGTATCTAGTTTGTTATTTGGCCTAAAATTTAAATCTACAAGATTTACGAGTTTTAATTTTCAAATGAAATTACATTTAAAAAATTATAACAAATTTTCTTTTGCATATAATTAGAATAAATGTATTTTAAGCCGGCCATGAGTATTCTAAACAGAAATAGATTTTGGCTATACATAAAAAAATAGCATACAACAATACAAAAAAAAAATGTCATCTAAATGGCGCCTCTTGTATTTAAACTGCCGATCAAGTCACCTAGATAAACTAAATATAATTAACAATTGTTATTTAAAGTTTACCTTTTGTTAATTGTTTATCTCTATCTTTGTTTTTTTTGTCTGTTCGTTATTTCTATCTCTTATTATTTAATGCCAGAAAAAGAAGCCTTGGCTAGGTCAGTCTATTTATTAAATGTAAGGAATTTTAAGGAAAGTTTGCAAAAAAATGATGAAACATTTGTTTACAACGTGATTACTTACAAAATACAGGATGTATGTATAGAATACTATTCCATAATTGGCCATGGATTTAGCTACGTAGGGCTATATTTTACCAAATTTGACGTTTGTATTACCTCATAGTTGGCCATGTCTTTGTTGTATAGTGTCGTAGCTTGCTACAGACTGAATTTTTCAATAGAAAACAGATAGTCAAAGCAAACTATGATCTCCTGTAAAATCAAAGGCATGATCAATTGCACTCTGATTGTATATAAGTAAATAATTACGGAAATTCATTTAAACGATAAAATACGCATTAAGTTAGATTTCTTTTCAATTAATACAAATTTACAAACTTTGTACTTCAACTAATTATAATTTTTTTCTTATACAAAAACAAGAAACAAACGGGCATTATCCTTGTATAATTTTTGTTATACAAAGCCACCTTCGTTTCAATGTTCATTATTATTGTATTATAATGTTGGCAATAATGTTTTATTGATGAGGGGGTGTTGAGAGGATAGACGAAGACGGAAAAGCTTACGAGTGAAAAGCGCCCCCACACGTTTCCATGACGTCATTAAAATTTGATGACGTTTACATATAGCAATTATATGAACAAATAGACGAGGTCGGGGCAATTCAGTTTAATAATCAACATAGTTGTGTACGGTTGTTTCAATAAATCGATTGTTTCTCAATAATTATTTAAATTGATAAACGAACGTACGTTATTTCCTCGTATTATAAAACAATTGACGATAAAGTATCGTAGGTGGATCGTTTTTTTGTTGGTTTTCTCGATAATAGAAACGTGAAGTATTTTCTCGAAAAATTGTAAGTCAGCATTTGTTTTTATTATTATTATTATTACTATGATGATCATTAATCGATAATTTCGCAATTGTTCTATATTATTATTGTCATTTTTATTATTGTTATTAACTTTCTCAATTTATAATATCTAGGACGTGTATCTTGACGTATTTTGTTAGGTAACGGTCAATTGTTCTTTTTCAATACCACAATTTGATTTTGTTATAATTTTTCATGGAATTGTTTATACAAGTTTTTACTAGTTTTATGTCGAATTAATTAATTTAACAATTAGAAATTCGGTATAAAAAAATTTAACGATTTCCTGAAATTTTTGTTTTTTTTTTTTTTTTAAATTTATTAAACATAAAAATATACCTACGTATTATGAATAGTTGAAATATTCCAAAGTATAATAATAGAAAGAAAAAGGAAGGTCGAATGATTCCGTTTATTTTCTAATCGATATAAATTCCAGATTTATCAAAAAATTAAATAAATTCTAGAAATTTTATTATAATTGATTTAGTCGATTGTTAATAGAATTGATAAATAAAAAGAAAAAACATCGATTTGTAGTTGGGAATTTTGTAAAAATAACCGTCTCTTTTTCCCAATACATTAAGTACGTCATCAATTCAAATGAGTATATTTTACAATTAACAGAGACCCTTTTATCACCATTACGATTTGTTATTGATTGACCCATTTTACACACACAGTAGGCATGCACAAGAGATTCGAGTAGTGGGCGACATGCTCAATTCTCCAATAAAAATCACTATTGATATGAATGATTACTAAATAAAAACAAAAATATTTGATAGGAAAGTTAATTACAGATAAACACGTGGATTATTATTGGCACGTGAAAGGGTAAATATTTTGTTTAATATTCCTAATATTAGAATTTCATGTACAATTTATCTAAAATTGCTTTCAATATTTCGTCATCCAATTAATGATTCATTTTCGTCGTCTATGTAGCCTTTTAGATTGTCTACCTGTTTATTTTTCTTCCTGTTCTTCTATATAAAAACAATATTTTGATCATTTTTACCTTGTTATTTATTTGATTTAATAAATTCCGGTTTATACAATGTTGCAATTGTATTTTTTGCTTGTTATCAAATCGTGTTGTTGTTATTTATTACAATTTATAAAAATTGTTGATTGCTAGAAATATTAATGGGTAAATGGGTTATTTCGCTTGCATGTCTGGATAAGTGGTAATTTCACAACTACAATAATAATAATAATGATATTGGCGTCGCGACGGCGACTCTATCCCTCCACAAATACACACCCAGACAGTGTAGTAGTCCAAAAAAAGAGGCGAGATTATTTAGGGTCGATAAACCTCTTTCTATATTTGACAACAGTAAAAACAGAATTCTTTTTTTAAGAACTATAAAACAGTATTTAGGAATTCATGTGTCAAAGTTGTGAATAATTTACAACGAATTTTGCGTCAAATGATGATTATTGGTGTATATTTTTAGCAATTATCGTCATATTCCAGCTATTCATTTGTATTTTTCTATTGTAGTGCGAAGAAATATGTCGATCGCTAGTGTCCATCCGGCAGAGATTCACTCCAGTCACAGGTAGTTTCCATAAAAAATTCTGTTTATTTAGAGATTTAGTTTTTGCGTCAATTATTGTTGATAAGTTCTATTTATGTCATTCATCATTTTAATCTCGTTTTACTCTCGCTATACACCAGAATTTAGCGAATAAACAAGATCATGTGGTGATGGCGCTTGTTTACTATTTTTACGGAATTTTTTACGTCTCTATTTAAAAAAAAAAGTCGCAAAAATAACCAATCAATGATTTGTTAATTGATTGTTACAGTTCTTTGGCAACTTTAAGTCATAGCCTTGAAGATATAACAACAACACCAACATCAAGTTGGAGTTCAAGTCCAATACCACCATATCTACATCATTTAAATTATAATACAACGATCAATAATCAAAATGATCATGTATTAACAATTGAAGAATTACGTTTACAAATGACAACTTGCTTTACATGCGGTGTCTCCTGGAACGATAAACATGTCTCGTTGGATTGTTCAGAATGTGGTGGTTATGCATTAGAACGTCCATGTATTGAATGCGATGGTAAATGTGGTGCCGTTTGGAAACGGGACTTATCAATGGTAATTTCACATTTATCACACTACTTTGTTTAATTAAAAAAAGTACATGTATTTTTTATTTTTAAAATAATTAGAGTCATGCTAGTAGTAAAGCACGTTGGCAAGGTGAATGCTCTTTCAAACAACAACAACAACAATCATCAACAACAACAACAACAAAGACTGAGGCTGGTGGTGATGTTGATAATAAAAATGATGATGTTGATAAAGATTCACATGAATTAGCCGCCAAACTGGAGAAATTAAGTGCCAATTCATGACGACATTATACGATTTAATTTCGATAATTTTCCCGAATTATATTACAAAGAGGAGGTTGAACTTTTTCTTTTTTTCTTAAAACTAACAATACATCACTTAATATTTATTATTATATTATTATTTTTTGTTTGTTTGTTATTTAGAATCAAAACAAAATTTACACACAATTGGGTTGTTTTATATTAAAGCCGAAAATTTGTGTATTTTCATTTATTATCATAACGATTATTATTTTTTATTATTTTGTCTTTCATCTCTCCTCTTATTATAGTAACGGGGAAATTCCACATAGTTTTGGTTCTTTATTTCTTGGTTTTTGTGTAAATTTT
Organism: Hycleus phaleratus; assembly: GCA_013841185.1. Lineage (NCBI taxonomy): Eukaryota > Metazoa > Arthropoda > Insecta > Coleoptera > Meloidae > Hycleus > Hycleus phaleratus. The sequence continues at coordinate 32,642 of JACDRP010000541.1, read as the reverse complement.
TAGATAAAAACGTTTCGAATGATTCTAGGAAAATTGTTGATATTTCTTAATCGGAATTTCATATTTTTTGTAAACATATTTTGACTGAAGAGAAATTGTTTTAATTTAAATTAAAAATAAAATCAAATTATTTAAATTTAGTAAAAATAATATTTAATTGTCTCATTTCAACACAATCACACCCGTTCACATTGAATTTTTACATTAATATTAACTGAAGCCAATTGTGTAACGAAGAATTTGAAAATGTACGGTATTTGGATTTCTTCAATATCCCGTCCATGGCCACACAAACGGCAATGTTCTTTATACGATGTTAAATGGGGCTTATCAGCGACACGTGTCACTAGAGTCATCGGTCCAAGTATAGTTTGACATGACGTACAGATGAACGCCTGAAAAGGAATCCATTAATTGTGGACTTATTAAAAGATAAATGAGGATATTACAGTAACTTTATCGGAACAGTGAAAGAGTCGATCTTGTAACAGAAACGATGCCCCATGACTGATCAACGAATCTCGTTCCATTTCACCGAAACGTACACCACCACCACGCCGGCGACCTTGTAATGGTTGTCTTGTCAAAATATCAATCGGTCCAGTTGAACGAACCTGCCATTTATCCGACACCATATGCCTTAATCGTTGATAATGAACAACTCCAAAGAATATATCAACGGTCATTTGACGCCCATCAATACCCGAATACATCGTTTCAGTGCCGTAATAATTGTAACCGCCGGCTTCTAAACATCGCCCAAAATAATCGATGGCCGTATCATTTTCGTTGAATTTAAACGGAGTAGCATCGTGGACAAGGCCGTGTAGGGCTGCTGATTTACCAGCCATCAATTCAATCATCATAGCAATAGTCATCCGACTAGGGAAACCGTGTGGATTGAAAACAATATCGGGTACTAGGCCGGTTTCGGTGAATGGTAGATCTTCTTGTTGCCATAATTGTGAACAGATACCCTTCTGGCCGGCACGACTAGCGAATTTATCGCCAACATTCGGATTACGCGAGATACGAACGGTGATACAAACGCATTTCGGTTGACTAGGATCGAAAGTGCCGCACAAACGGATATTGTCGACAACGCAATTCTCTTTACCATTAAAATATTTGACGTAATAATGGCCTTCATCGCCGTTATAATAACAATAGTACGGTTCATCGATGCGAATTTGGCGGCCGATATATGGCAAACCATCCGTGTCTAAATATTGAGCTAGATCGTATTTGTCTGGGTCACGATGGAAATACGAATCTTTATGTTCCAATTCGATGAATTCGGATTTATAGATAGAACCGTGGGCAAAACCACGATCATGTGCGGCTTTATTTATAATCATTGCGTCTTCCATATCGTAGCCTGTATAGCTGATAACAGCAACAATAGCGTTTGTACCCATTGCGAATTCGTCTAAATTGATATTGTCGTAGTGTACCGGGCGGAATAGCGGGCTAGTTGGGGTTTGTAAACGATACAATTTCGTTTCACTTTGTAGACTGTACGTGTGACACGGTGTACCCATTGTTTGTTTACCCATTTGACATTGGTACATGTTACGCGGTGATTGATTACAATCCGGTAACGGTATCAATTTCGCTAAATTCGACAAGAATGCAGTTTTATTTAATTCCATATGCGTTGTTGTATTCTCGTAATATTCATTTAAATCGATACAAATATCCAAATAGACCTGTTCAAAAGTGCCGATAAATTCGATTTTTTTCAGCCTCAAATTCATAACCGGACGCATCATACGCGCCGGTCCTGTAAATAGATACAATCCCGGCATTTGGGCTGTAAATCTCTTCTTTCTAATCCAAACGATTTCTAAAACATTCGGTACAATCTTATTTTCGATTTTATACTCGCGCAATTTCCACACAAGATTCTCGATCGAATTATCCGGAATATAACCGATTAAACAACCATCTAAAAGACACAAATAACTATCTTGATAATTAATTAAAAGATCATTCTTATCAATCAACCCCAAATTCGCCAAAACTTGCGGAATATTCTTAACCAAACGTTGATCTTCGATAAATTCGGTTATAATACAATTCATTGTTAGGTGATTTAATAAACCACAAGGCGCCCCATCTGGCGTATGTACCGGACAAATAAAACCCCAAGCATCCGGTAATAATTGTCGTACTTCTGTGGTTCGCATCTCTTGAAAGAAACTACCCCGATGGACGGCTCGGAAATGCGACATATACCGCATTCGATTGATATTCTCACAGACAATAGTCAAACCACTAGTTTGCATTAAATTTAAACCACTCGGACTGGCTAAATTTCCAGTAGCAAAGAAATTATCCAAACCACTCTCTAATTGTCCGCAACGTTTCGCTACCAATAGAATTTCGTTTAAATTCAATTGTTGTTGTTGATCGGCGAATTTCTTTAAAACCATTTGCCGTAAACGCAACAACCATAAGTGTAAACGTTCTTTGATTATTTGCAGATATAAATGACCGCCTAATAGAACTTCTTGCAACATTACAGAATCACCACCTTCTACTTTTGTTTTATCATCAACCAATAAGAATAATTTCTGTACCATTAGTACCAACAGATTAAATTTATCTTCATTGTTTTTTAGATGAATTAAAATACAATTTGATAGGAGATAATCGCAGACTTCTTTATCGGTCTTCCAATCGGGTAATTCATCGAATTTTACACGAAACATTTTGCCTAAATAATTACAACAATCTTGATGGGTTTTTAGATTTTCACTAAACAAATTCAATAACATTGAACGTATCGATTCTTTATAATACGAATTCGTCTCGTAACCGTTGATTAATTTCTGATAAATATAAGAATCACGATAATCACACAAACATTTCAATATCAACGCCAATGGGACATAAAATGGGATTTTCTTATAACCAAACATCAATTTCACACTACCATCAGTCACGAAATGTAGAATATTCGTCTGTAATTACTGTAAAATTGAATTAATTGCGACTTAAATTTGGGGAGACTTACACAAGTGCTTTGATCATCATTGGCGCAACGTATCGAAACACCAAATTCCGAGAATAAATTGCCCTTTTGTTTCCAACCGGATCGTTTTACAGCAACTGGATAATTCCGTCTGATTTGTAACAACATGCGAACTAAACGCTCGTGCCCTTTTATAACAAAATAACCGCCCCATTCATGTTCGTGTTCTTTATGTTTAACCAATTCCTTCGGCGATAAACCCTCTAAATTACACCTATTCGACTAATTTTACAAAATAAATCGATTTTATTTGAAATTAAGTGGTTAATAAGAAGCAATACTTGTATCATTATCGGTATTTCCCCCATATCTTTATCGAAGCTTTGTTGTTGTACGCCGTTAACAAACCATTGGATTTTGACGATTAATCGCCCCTTATAGGTGCCGGCTCGTTGTCGACATTCAGTCGGATAGATTTTCGCATCTTTCACCCCAACACACGTGGACGGTACTTGGGGATTTAACAAACGTATATCGATCAACTGGAATTTCAAACGATTCTCATTGACCTTAAATTCAATCGGTTTTATGTTATTTATTGCTTGTTGTAAGCCATATTCGGTCATGTAATTAAAACTGGATACGTGCGGTTGGCCTAATTGTTTCAAAAACTGTAATTTTCAAAAAAAAACATAACCTCAATTTTTCGTTATCGTTTTAAACTTACCGAATTCCGAGTTTTTGCCGGTTTAGCAAAATTACTTGTTATTAAATTCGATAAAGTCGGCTCGTCCAGCATTTTTGTACATTAAATATTAAAATCAAATTTTCTTAAAACTAACCTAAAAACACGTGCGTTATAAATCTGGGGATTTTTATCCGGTTGTCACACTGTTCTTATTGAGCCAACAGTTATTTTGTTCAATGATTATCCACTAGATGTCGCATTATCGTGAAGAGTGAAGATTTAGGTTAAGTTGTTTTTTCTGAAAAAATAATGAATAATTCTAACCGAGACTCGATAATTAAAGAAATTAACGAGAAATACGGTACGGATTTGGCGGATTACGAGAAATTCCAACAAATTTTCGGAGGTTTATTGGTGGAGAAAGCGAAAATTGAAGAGAAAGTTGGTTTAAAAAAAAAAAAAAAACAAAAACAAAAATAATCGTGTTTTATTGTTGATTTTCTAGATAAATCTACAATCTGAAACTTCAGATTTGACGAAAATCGTTAAAAAGGCTGAAAAAGTTGTGGTACAATGTGATAATTCCCTGAAACAATCGAAAATTGTTATCGATGAAGTCGAAGAGAATCTATCGAATGTTGAGAGTGTCCGTCGGGAATTGGAAAAACGTTTCGATAAATTGCACGCTTTAGAGACAGCTTTACAATACGTAAAAGTCGTCAAACAAATCGAAGCTTTAAGGTAAACTTGCTCGATTGATGGAGTTTTATTCAAATTGCAATTTTAGCGATGATTTGGAGCGCGGCTGTCGGAAGAAAGACGACGAATATTGCGTGACAATTTACGCGAATTTGGGCGAAATTAGCCGGAATTTGATCAGTTTCCGTGCGAAACATCTCCGAAATCACCTCAAAGAAACCATCTACTTTTGGCACAATGTCCTCAAAACAAAACTGTCAAAGTATGGTTGAAATATTTGAGTTAATTCTGGTTAATTGTGGTGATTTTAGCGATTTTGATGGCGTATTGAAAGCGATTAAATGGCCGTTTGTTAATACGAATTTCAGTTTACAATTACCACACCAAAATGATATAGAAAAATTGCAAATAATTAGCGAATATTTACTACAAATCGAACTACCAAATGAATTAAACGAATTAAAACTACTCAATAACCAACTATCATTACCGATAAATTTGTTGATTTTACCGTTACGTAAACGTTTCTTGTATCATTTTTATGGTAATCGTCAAACGAATCGTATCGATAAACCGGAATGGTATTTTACACAAGTACTGACCTGGATTCGGGATCATCTCGATTTCGTTATCAAATGGATACAACCGATTGTCGATAAATTAGGCCACCATCATATTGATGTTAAAGTATTCGTCGATTTTTTTTGTAGAATTTTCGTTAATTCGGCCAAATTTCAGATCGAATTTATTCGCGGTTTGGTCCAATTAACGATCGATAAATTCAACACAGATCTACCGACGATACAGTTCGATGATTATACATTTTCACATTCCGTCGATGAGGCTTTGAGTTTCTATAAAGAATTACGCGAAACTTACAATTATCCGATAAATCAACCGAGTATTTTGAACGTTTTAACACAGCCGAAAGTTCTAACGAAATGGATGACGATGGAGAAAAAGTGTAAGATTTCTATATTGAAATTATAAAAATTATTGATTTTATTGTAGTTGCAACCGAAAAAATGGATGCAATGTTATCATCAACCGATATAGATCCATTCGAATCGATAACAACAGACGATGAAGATATCAAAATAACCACATGTTCGGAGGCTTTTATTATTTTATTGCAAACAATAACGGACCGTTATGAGTGTTTACCGCAACCAGGGCATCGTTTACAATTCTTGGAATTACAGTTAGAATTATTGGACGATTTTCGTATTAGATTATTACAAATAATTAACGTTGAACAACAACAACAAGATAGTTTAATAGAGACGAAAATTCCGTTGATGGCAAATACGATTTTTTATATTGAAAATGTTCTAATCGACTGGGGATCAATGTTGGTAATTTCTTTTAAATTTCATCGATTTGAGTTGTTCTAAATCTGAATTTTAGCATTATTTAAACTTGTATTATTACAAGAATCAGTTAGAGAATATCGAATTGGAGAAATCCGATTATAACGATTTAGACAATATCGAGAACGATACAGTTTTCGCGGAAATGTCTTCGTTGTATCGCCGATTACGTTGTGATATTTTAAAAAATCTTTCCGATAACGTTCTGTATGAAATTAAACATAGTAGTAAACAATATCGGCGGGAACAATGGTTTTGTATGAAGATTAATAAGAATTTCCAATCGTTATCGTTAACTCCAAGTGCCTGTCCAATGTTTGAAATAATCGCCAAACGTCTACACCAATTACAAAAATATCTAACACCGAAATTATTTACAATAGTTTGGCATACAATCGCCCAATTAATCGACGATTATTTGTTCGATAATTTGATTCTGGATAGTCGTTTCAACGATTGTGGTGTGTTACAATTGAAGTACGATATAACAAGGAATTTGTGCCCGTTATTTTCGCAATTTACTGAGAAGCCTGAAACTTATTTTCCACAGTAATTCAACTAGAACAATTTTCTCGAAATTAATTAATTAATTTTCAATAATTTTGTAGATTAATCGAATCTTGTGTATTGTTAAATTTGGCAAAAGGTTCAGCTTTATTGCTGAGGGAAACCCTGTTGGCTTTAGAAGGGGCTGAAGGTGTTGAAGATACAAGAGGGATAACGTTACGGGAAATTGGCGTTTATTATTTTACACCGATAATGGCAGTTAAAGTATTAAATCAACGTACCGATATTACTGTGAATCGTATCAATGTTGATTAATAAAGTTATGGCATTTGAGTTTGAATTACGCGCAATTTTGACTAGAGGGCGCTACATTATACTGAACGTCCCAGAATTCAGAATGATTTAATTTAAAATCAATTATTTTTTCCGAATCAACAAGAATGGCGTTAATATTTGAGAATTGTGCACATTTGTTGAATTGTGGTCGATTTTTTTCCGTTTAAATTATCAAAATTAAAATAATATGGGTGTAGTTTTGTCGAGGTTACTCGGTATAAGTGTCAAAATTTGACAGGTGTTTATAGGTTATGTTTAGATTCCGTGAATGTCAGAATCGCCCCTAAAGTTCCAAGTAAAATCGCAAGAATGGCCCCGCCGGGCTCACAAAACTAAACACCACCGAAAATTCAAATGCGTTCATCTGTCAGTTATATCTTATCAAGTAGTACCAGTGAACCGAACATGTCCCACCCAGATTACGAACAATACTCCCATGATCATGCCGCTTTACTGGTACTAGTCAAATACATTGGGCCCCAATTGAAATTGAAAACCTTCACGAAATTCTACGAACGCATATCGAAATTGGGCCAAGTCAAAATCACCGATTCGATCGGTAATAATCGCAACATTTACGTGCGTTATGTGAAAGAACATCCGGTCGAGAACAACGATTGGGGTGATTTTCAAACACACCGACGTTTATTGGGCTTGATATCGATCGGTAAATACGACACCCAACAAGAATTGAACGAAATTTGTCGCGTACATGAGAGTTTTAAAGTTAAATACGGCAGTACGTTATTTGATTCGAGATGTATCCTGTTTGGGCCAGCGAAACAAGCAAATTCCAGCGATACACCCAGTCCTAGCGATAGTAGCAGTAGTAGTCTATCATCGAATAGTCCGCCCAATGATGATGATGATCAAAACAAAATTGAGAAATTCACAACGCCCAGTAATTTTAAAACACGCGGATTATTCTACGATGAAAATGGAGCTTGTGGTGATCTAGAGACGCAAATAATCGAGTTTATAAATTCGTTATTTTGGGTATTGGAATCGAAACGTTTGGAACGTTCGCGTGAGAAACTCGAGCGCGTTTCTTTATTATTTGCGCCGTTCGAAAAGAAGGACTTTGTCGGCTTGGATATGGAATCGAGGAACAATAAAAAGCGATGTACTGGACGTATGTTGAAACATTTAGGCGATTTATGTCTACAAGCCGGTTTAATTACCGAAAGTTTAGCGTATTATAAAGACGCTGTTGAGACTTTAAAGACTGTTAACGATTGGTTATGGTTAGGCGGTGCTTATGAGGGTTTATGTACAGCTTCAGCTCTAATTTTATATCCGGATATGCAACGTAGCGTCCATCTACAACGGAATTCCAGTTTACAAGAAGGCTCGCCGAAACGGCACTCGATCACTCTAACAAATCCGGATGTTCTAAACAAGAAACCGACGACAATTCCGAATACTCTAGCACCGGAAGAGATTTCGAAACGTTACCGGGAGGCAATTATCCATTATAGTAAATACCAAAATGCTGGTATAATAGAGACTGAAGCGAGTTTTAAAGCGGCACGTATAGCTGTAGAACAACACCATCCATTACAAGCTGCCAGTTTTCTACAGAATGTCGTTTATATTAATTTAACTCTATCGGAACAGGAGAAGATACAACGGTTTGAAATGCTGGCTGAACTCTACATTCAGATCGGTTTTATACGAAAAGCGTCGTTTTGTCAACGATTAGCCGCTACAAGATACGTTTCACCACAGAATCCGTCGCCGAATTGGACTCGTTGTTATAATTTAATGTTGCAAAGTCTATCCGGACATCGTTTAATGTTGGATCCGTGCGAGATGATCGATAACGAACAAGGTTGGCCAGTTTTACAAATACAATTATTACAGGAATTAGTCGTGGCAGCTAAACGAATGGGACATTCAGCTCTAGCAACACGACATATGACGTTCTTATTGCAAACAATGTGGCAATATTTAACAGCAATCGAACAGAAAGAATTATCCATACAATTACAGGTGATTTTATTGTAATTCTACAAGAAATTTATTGATATAATTTTATATTTCCAGGCGTTATCGGCACAATGTGAAGGCTCACCAGTACCGTTAGTTCTCGATAATGGTACAGTTATACCACCGGCGAATCTAACCAATATTCCCGTTTGTTATTCGTACAGTTTACGAAATCTTCAACGACATTTACAACCAAGACGGATACAGACAACAAAACAGGATACTGGACCGTTTCTATTCACACCGATCCATTTTGGGAGTTTAGATCGGCGGAATACAACGACGGATCAATCAAAAATGGGTAAAATTCACAATTGTGGCGATTTAAATCAGTTTCTCAACGATTGAACAGAAACTTTGATTTTCTGTGCTGTTCGATATGTGGAAAGAATTGGCTTCGTCTTTTCCGAATTAAAGCCAAAAAGGCACTTTGTCGCACGCTGACTAAATTTTTTACAACTGTTACTGCACTATTACTAATGGCTAATGGTTAATTTACCATTTGACGCCAATTCTATTATTTAAAATCTGTTAAATGATCATTTTAGTTAATTAAAATATCGATTTGGCTTACAAAACTTTCAGATTTCGAGTAGTTTTTCAGTTTCTGTTCAATCGTAGAAAAAATAGTGAAACTCGTGTGATTGAAGCACTCGTTAACATTTGTACTTCAGCATATACAGGGTGAGCCAAGAGTTTTTCAGAAATTTAGCAATGTCTATTTGAAAAATTCATATTTCAAAAACTATAGCGTATGAATAATTGAAATTTGAAATTCTTATAGTTTGAATATTGTACTTTTTAACAAATTTTATAAAATCGAATTATCTTTCAGCATTTAGCTGAAATAAATTTTTCTTTTAGACAATTTTCAAACTGTAATATCTTTCTTATTTCAAATAGAGCACTTATTTTTTATACAATTCGATAAAGAAAAATTTCTGTATCAAATTGTATCAGTATTTCCCCGACTTATCTCTAATTGTAAGAATTTTTCAGTTATGTGAGATTTTCATGCATTACATTAGTTTTCTCTGTCTGAAAGTGTCTAGTCGCCTATGATTTAATAATTCGGCTTTAAAGAAAAGCAAAGAAGGCTTGACAAATTGACATTAACTGTCACATTTAAGGTTAACAGTGATTATTTTATATATTTTTTCAGCGATTTTTGGCAATTTTACATGAAAAGGAAAGACAAATAATTTTAATTCAATTATTCGTCAATTTTTTCCATTATTTTCCATTATAAAATCTAAAAAATATCAATTATTTAGATTGCAATTGTGACAAAAGAATGTTTCACCAAGCCTACTATGTTTTAGTATTTTCTTTCATGGAAAAAATTAATTAAAACTGAAAATCTTAAATAATTGCAAATTATCAAGGATAGTTATAGGAAATACTACTACAGTTCGAAGCAAAATTTTTCTCTATCCATTCAAATAGAGAAAAATATTTAAATTTAAATTTAAAATAAGAAAATTGCGGTTTAGAAAGTGGCTGAAAGAAAAACAGATTTCACTTAAATACTGAAAGATAACTTAATTCTACATAATTTGACCTAAAGTACGTAGTTGAGTTTTAAATTTTAATCGTTTTAAAGAAATGAACTTTTTATCGAACATTCAAGATGACAAATTCCAGAACTCGTATACTTTCAGTAGGCCATCCTTTTGGTTCACCCTGTATGCACACTCGTTTCTACTCCACTATCCAAGCAACACAGTTTGGAGCATATAGCTTTTACAGCCATCATCCAGCTGTCACAGAGCTTTTACAGACAGAGATTATGACCATTTGGCTTTGATATACTATTAGGCTGCGAAAGCAGCAGTAATAGTTTGATTACAGCTTGCAAAATGACCAAATTACAGCCAAATGGCTATTAAAACTATAGCGGTTTTCGAACAATAATAGCCAAAGTACTGCTTAAATAAAGCTGAATGGAAATCGCAACTATTTGGCTGTAATTTGGCATAATAACACTACACAGCCAAATGACAATTCAAGCTATTTGGCTATTTTTAAACAACAATAACTAACACACAGCTCGATTAAAATCATTTGGCAATCGCCATTTAGCTGCAGTTAAGCATAATTATCAACTTTACAGCTAATTAGCTATTTCAGCTATTATGTGGGCGAAAAATAAGAGCTTTATTTTCCATATGGCTGGCTGCGTACATATTGCGTACATCTTACAATTAGAACGGCCATGTTTGCATGTTCTACAGCCAAATATTGCTCTGACAGCGCTTCAAATGCCAAAAAATGTGCGCCAAACTAGCCACGACAACGTTTTTAAAACGTTTTAAGATCACTGTTCCAACTAGCTGTAAAAGCTAAATCGCTGCTGATTTAGCTGTGAAAACGTTCTGGAAGTTAAGCTTTTTGTGCTACTTGGGTACTATATTGTTTTTATTGTCGATTTTAGATTTCGTCTGGGTGGAGAACGAGCCATGTGAAGTTGTTTTAAAACTATCAAATCCATTACCATTCGAATTGAAAGTGTGCGATATGCGCCTTCTAACATCCGGTATTGTATTCGAATCGATTCCTGAAACGGTAATTCTACCGGCTAATGTAACCCAACCGACTATAATAACATTACATGGTACACCGCGTGAAAATAATGGACAATTACAATTGCACGGTTACAGTACACATACGTTGGGTGTTAAATCGAATTGTCGTTTGAAATTCATGAAACATCACATCCAACAGGCGTTCTATGAAATCGACATTATACCATCATTGCCGATTATCGATATTAAAACGACATTACCGCCGAGTGCTACATTTTCAACATTACACGACGATAACATCATAACCTCAGCCAATTGTACATTGTACTTTGGGGAAACTTTGGAATGTACGGTAACTTTAACGAATATCGGACATGTTGATATAGAAATGTTGGAAGTTACAGTACAATCAATACTCGATTTGAACATACAAGAACAGATGTTCACCTGGTCGAAAGATAATCTAAATAGCCAATTACCGATAAAACCGAACACTTCCGCTAGTTTTACGCTATATTTGAACGCTATCGGTAATTACCTTGTACCTGTTACTAATACTAATAATCCAAATAGTAATACGATTGGTAACGAATTGAGTAGTGGTGTATTTAGTAGTAGTATATCGGGACCTGGTTCGTTACCATCTCGATTAAATTCACCAACCAGTCTTCAACGGAACTTCAATTCGAGTTTCCGCTCCTCCAATTCCGGACATTCCAGTATGAGCGTTGTCTTACCACAATTACCGTTAAGCCAACAGAATTTATCGACTTTAATTGAAGCACAATTACAAATCAAATACAGCGGTGGTCCCGGATTAGAAAGCTCGTATTGTCGGTGTTCGTCCGTATTTTTCAATATTGAAACAATACCGTCGTTACAAGTAACCAATTGGGATGTATTGCCGGCTGAAACGTATGTCCAAATTTATTGATTGTTTCGTTTATTTTTTTTTTTTTTGATTTTAAATATTTGTAGAAATAGTCAATTTTATTTGGTTTTGGATATCGCGAATTTAACATCCCAAGAGATGGAATTGCAGTATACGCCAACGAAGACGATTCTAATTGAAGGTAGTGAGAGTTGTCGGGTGCCGATACCGGTGAAACGTTGTCCGTTATCGAAATTGGACAATGATGGTTTGGGTGGTAGTGATTTGGAACGAATTTGTTCCGAACATATTGCAAATTTGGTCGATTTAAAGTGGCATTTATTGAATAGTGATAATTACGGTAAAGCATCTTTAAAAGGTGTCACTTTAACTAACGATATGTTGGATCAAGTCCGCATGTCGCCGTTAATTTGGGGTAAATCACTTTATTTTACAAATTCTAATTTTTGGTGATTCAGTAAATTTTGGGCTATAGTAACGAATCACCAAAAGTTGAAGAATAAGACTATTTAAAACTAAACTTGTGATTATTGTAGAAATTATAATCAACAATGATTTAGTACGGCCACAGGAAGAAATCACGTGTTCACCGGGTGATTGTCTAGCGATTCGAATGATTTTAACGAATAGTCTTGAGAAATCACTGAATCATCTAGTTGTATCGATTGCTTTCTATCAAGATTACGAAAACGGCACTGTCAATTATCGGATGGAAACACGATTGATTATAGCCGGAACTGCAAAGTAATATTGGATTATAAAATAAAATTGATTTTAATTAGAATTTGTAGGAAATTCGTGCATTTATTGGAGCCCCAATCGACGATCCACCACGAATGCAATGTGATCTTCTTCAACTCAGGTTTATATAAAATCGATATTAGATGTTCGACGGTAGAGAATCTAGCCAATTTACCGTGTGTACAATCAACTGGACATGTATGGAAATTCACACCACCGATCCATATAAATGTGAATTGATTACAATTTTACGGTTATATAGGTGAAGAATAAATTGTTTAATATTGTTGTTGAATGTTTGTTTTTTTCTTCTCATCATTCTGAATATTTACAAATTTTCAAATAAATAATTTTTAATTAATTCCAAAATTACGCTTAAATAATTGGAAATTAAATGGGGGGTGTTTATTTGGAACTAGACTGCTTTGAAATCCGTCTTGTTACACGATTAAATGCAAATTTTTATACAGTTCGATGGATGGAAAACAAGACGTGTAATTTATCGAAAGAAAAGCAGATTTACAAAATCATCGATTCGGGATCTTCCAACGATTTTCGTAATTCTTTCAACCAATTCGCACCGATTGCACCGTCAACGACACGGTGATCAGCACTCAATGTACAGCTCATAAACGGAACTTCTTTAAATCTACAACAATTCAATTAATCAGTCGTATTCTGTAACTTTTTGATGATTCGTCACCATAACAACACTATAATCTCTTTAAATGTTTTATTCTTGTCGATCTCCAATATTGTTAAGGTAATGAATCATCAAGTTGTATATCAATTTAGAAATTACCCTTTTTCGGAATCGTCTTGTACTAATCGTTGTACAGTTGTACCAACTGCTAATATACAACTTTGTGGTGGATTTATAATTGCACAAAAATTATCAATACCAAACATGCCCAAATTCGATATTGATACAGTACCACCTTGGAATTCTTGTGGTTGTAATTTACCTTCTCGTGCTTTTGCTGCTAATTTTTTAACATCACTACTAATTTCGATTATACCTTTCGTTTCAGCATTGAATACAATCGGTGTGATTAGACCACGATCTGTTGATACAGCTACACTAACATCTACATTACTATATCTGTAAGAATAATGATTAAATAATTTTTTTAATATTTGTATTAAATTTTTGTATTACTGTCGAATAAAGCTGTCCATCCATGCGGAATTTACTTCGGGTACACGCCGGCAAGCTACAGCTATAGCTTTTATAATAAAATCATTAACGCTTAATTTAATTTTCTCTTTTTCGTACAATTTATTAAATCTGGATCTTAATTTCAATAATTTCTCCACATTCACTTCTATTGTTAGGTAATAATGCGGTACTGTTGTTTTCGATTGTAATAGTCTTTTCGCTATTGTTGTACGCATTCCTGTTAATGGAATATCAACAAAAGTGGCACCCGGCGCCGGTTTTGGTGGTGCTGCTTTTTCTGCTGCTGCAGGTTTACCAGCACCTTCTGCTTGTTTCCCTAAATCTGCCGATGTTATCGAACCGAATAAACCGCTACCTTTACCCTGTAGACGAATATTTTGTACTTCAGCTAAACGTTTCGCCATCGGACTTGCGTATACTCGTCCTGATGATGGTTGAGTTGGTGCGGCTGTTGCTGTTGCTGGTGTTGGAGCTGCCGGTGTTGGTGGTACCGGTGGTGGTGTTGGTGTTGGAGTTGGTGCTGCTGCACCTGGAGCTGGAGCTGCTGCTTTTACTACAGTACCATCATCCTATAATTATTACAAAATAAATTAATCCACTCTCAATTAATTACATTTGGATTTACTTTAAAGTCTTTAAACTTATCAACATCTTCTTTATTCTCAACGATAATACAAACTAATTTACCAACTGGTATGTCTTTGGTACCGGCTGGTACTAGGATTTTTGCTAAATAACCTTCTTCAGGTGTCTCAAAACCCATTGTTGCTTTATCTGTTTCGATTTCAGCTAATAGATCGCCTTCATTCAAACGATCACCCTCCTTTTTATCCCAACTAACAATTGTACCAGTTTCCATTGTTGGTGATAATGCCGGCAGTGCAACTTTTGTATGTGATGGTAAATCGGAATAATGACGTACTAATGATATTGATGGTGTTTGCCATTGTAAATGACGATCTTCTCTCAGGAGAATCGATCTAAAAGAAGAAAATCAACATTAACACAATTAAAAATTCCGCCATTTTTCAAATAATTTGATTGGTTATAAAATTAAAACATCATCGACTTGGACCAATTAAAAATAATTATTGATATACTCTCAAAAATCACAATGTTGCCAAATCCACAATAATTTCCTATTTTTCTATAATTTACTCATTAGCGGAAATTTAATAGACTTTGAGAAGAGATTGAGGTTAGGATTAAACTACAACCAATCATAACACCCAATTAAAATGATCCGATCTAATTCTAATTTAGAACGAATATTTTAATTGGCCAAGTTTGCAATTACCTTGACGAGATACGAATTTTTTCGTCCACAAACGATTAAATTTGTATTAAAAAATAATACAAGAAAATCGATTTTAACTAACCTGTTATGCCGTTTTTTGGCACATTCAACACCAAAATTCCTCACAATATTATAACGGACGGTTTTACGTAAATCTTTCACTAAACCACTACGTACGGCTACTGTTCTCAACATTTTTTTACTTTCCTCTGAAGATTTTCTTCCTTACCTGGGTTATTTTGATTTATTACTAACAAATTTTTTTTTTTAATTCTACTCCTTTATTGTGTGCGTTTCGTATCTCCTGAGAGTTTATTAAAAGGGTGACTTACTTATGAAATTATCTTTGACGTCTAGGTCATTTAAAAGACTTTCACGACGAGTATCTGTCACTGTGACGTAACTATTTTGACAGACGTAACGTGATTTATGTTGCCACATTTACACCAACACAATCATCAAAAATTAATGAACATCAATAATTATAAATTAAATTTTGCTGTGAATACAATAAAATGACCAAATAAACCAATAATTGAATACAAATTATTAAGTACGATGAATGAAATTTAAAATTTACAAATCCTCAAAACTGCGAAATATTGATACACTTGACAACAGTAGACACAATTTTGCATTAAGAGATGTCGCTAGTAGCTTAAAATGTCAATTTTATAAAAAGTAAGGTTATGTTTGTTGATATTGCGTTCAAAATAAACGCATTATTTCTAACGAATTATCGAAAAAATGTTGGCTTTACAAGAGTACGGCAGTGGAAATAGCGATGAAGATGACGATAAACCAACAAAAGAAGACGATAGTAAGAGTGAAAAACACCAACCTGCAGCCCCCTTAAAACCTGAAGATTCTGAATATTCCGTCAAGAAATCGCTACAAATTTGTGCCGCCCCTTTAGTTCTACCTACAGTACGTGTATTGTTACTTTAAAAGTTGTAAATTTGTTAAATTTGCCGATTTTAGGGCATGGAGGAGTGTGTACGACACGTTGATCCGACAGCAAAAGAAATCGACTACAATCCAAAATATGAAGAATTGTGGGCGCCAGTTGTGGGTCCGGAAAATCCATTCAAAACCCACCAGAATCAATTAGATTGCAACATGTTATCTGGTCATATAGAACCAGCCTTTATTAATGAATTCCAATTCGAAAATCAACGACGTACGTTCAACAGTTACGGATACGCTTTAGATCCAACTCTAGGTGATGGTAAACAGATTGTAACAACTACTGGTGTCGATAACAATAATAAAAATGATGATGATAATGATTTGAATGAGAAAACAGTATTTGAGAAGACAAAATTGCGACCGTTGGATAAACGAAAACGTCAACGCAACAATGATCCGAGCGATATTGATGGTTTTCTTGGTCCGTGGGGTGGATATGTCGATGAACAACGTGTGGTTAAACCTACGGAAGAAGAGGCGGCTGAATTGGAAGAATTACAGTCGAAGAAACACAAACGAGGGAAGGTTGTTGAAGAGAAACCAGTTGAGGAGAAATCAATTCTACACAGTACTTATCATTATTGGTATTTGTTGAATTGTTGGATTAAATTTGGTTTAATTTCCAGTACCGGATGCTGTCGATTATCAAGGACGAAGTTTCTTGCATGCTCCACAAGATGTTGGTGTTAATTTGAAATCGGACACACCGCCGGAACGTTGTTTCTTACCGAAAGCTCACATTCATACATGGTCTGGACATACGAAAGGAATAGCAGCGTTACGGTGGTTTCCACGGACTGCTCATTTGCTATTATCAGCAAGTATGGATTGTCGAGTTAAGGTTTGTTATTGAAATTAACAATTTTATAAATTTTATTAAATTGTCGTGGATTTTCTAGTTGTGGGAAGTTTATAATGAACGTAGATGTGTACGTACATATTATGGACATAAACAGGCTGTACGCGATATTAATTTTAATAATTCTGGTAAACAATTCTTATCGGCTGGTTATGATCGTTTTATTAAATTATGGGATACAGAAACTGGACAAGTTATAAAACGATTTTCTAGTAGAAAAATTCCGTATTGTATTAAATTCAATCCAGATCGGAATAAACAACATCTATTTGTAGCCGGAACGTCTGATAAGAAGATAATTTGTGTAAGTTTCTTCTATTTTAATCCCAAACAATTGGGTTATAACTGATGGGAAAATAAGTGAATTCTTTGATAGACGATTTCTCTTTTATTTTTACGGAAAATTCAAGCGTTTAGGCTCGTTGGAAAAAGTATTTCAAGCTGTCTCTTAAGGACCTTAAAGTTTTGGAAAATAACTCATCCAATATGTAATAAATATAGAATCTATCGATAGAAAATTGGAAGAGCTTTCCAAATATCTAAGAAAATTTCCGATCGGTTCTGTAGTTTTCCGGAAAATTAAGAGAAATGATAAGATTCCTTGCACAAGTTTAAAATTGTATACATTTTCAAACTTTTCATCAATTTTCCGGTAAACTAACAATACGATCGGAAAATTTCTTGAAGATATAGAAAACGCTTTTAATTTTCTAGAAATGGGGGAAACTATTACAAAATAAGCAATATTGGCTAAGTTATGAGGAAAAATTTAGAAAAATACGGGAAAACCTACTCTAAAATGTAACTTAAAATTACATGCGAATTTTTACAAATAAACCATCTTTGAAGTCCCATTTAAACCATCCAAATTCGTTAAAAAACAACTGAATAATCGTCTGTCGCATCGAATGGTAGACAACAATTGTATTCTCTAACTTTTCGGAGAGCCGCTACCATGACAACACGCTAGAACAAACAAAATTGAAGAGTTGCAGAATACGATTGTTTGATTAATTTGTTTTTAGTGGGATACCCGATCTGGTGATATCGTACAAGAATACGACCGACATTTAGGCGCAGTTAATACAATCACATTCGTTGATGAGAACCGTAGATTTGTCACAACATCCGATGATAAAAGTTTACGTGTCTGGGAATGGTAATTATTGTCTTATTCTATTAATTCTTACTAAAATTTGAATAATTTTAGGGATATTCCAGTGGATATGAAATATATAGCCGATCCAACTATGCACAGTATGCCGGCGGTAACACCCGCCCCCAACGGTAAATGGCTGGCATGCCAAAGTATGGACAATAAAATCGTCATATTCTCGGCATTGAATCGTTTCAAAATCAATCGAAAGAAAACATTCACCGGCCATATGGTAGCCGGTTATGCTTGTACATTGGATTTTTCGCCTGATATGAGTTATTTGATATCGGGTGATGCTGATGGTAAAACGTACATATGGGATTGGAAAACGACTAAATTGTATAAGAAATGGAAGGCACATGATGGTGTTTGTATCAATGTTTTATGGCATCCGCACGAACCAAGTAAAGTTGTAACGGCCGGTTGGGATTCATTGATCAAATTCTGGGATTAACTCTATTTTTTTTAATCAATTACAAATTTATTTAATGTAGATTGACTTTATTGTGCATCGCCTGTTCTTCTTCATACATTTTCGAACTAATCAAATAATCTCTGGCTAATTTATATAGGATGTAATAGTTGAAAAATAATAGTAGAGTAATTGAGACGATATTATGCCAATAGATGCTGCGTACCAATAGGACTAATTGTACTAGAACCATTAAAACGTGCAAGACTAGAATTATACTCAATGAGACTGATGGATTTTTAAAAATCAACTAAAAAAAATCGCCAATTAATCATTATTATTGTGATTAAATTAGTGATACGAACATAAAATCGCGAATAGACCGGATTGCCTGGTTCACTGGCGTTACATTCACCTTGCGCCCGATACAAATCTTTACCATACTTAACTAGAGCCCCATACGGCCACAAAACGTCCTCGTTCCAATTACTGTTAATTAATAGAATACTTCTAGTTTCTAATTTATCCCAATTGCCCAAATGTAGCGCCGAACGGTGGAGAATATCGCAATAACGCAACGATAAAATATGAGTTGTATAAGCAATAAAATTGCTTAAAAATATAAATATCACAAATTGTGTCGCCCAATACACATCATAATAGAGGTAATTCTACAATAACAATATCAAAATAAATTTCGATTATCAATAGCGGATTACCGGGGCAAAACAACAGGGTATAAATCCGGTATAGTAGGCGTTCAATACGGAACTGAATAAGATTTGTTTCATTCGATTATTGAAATTCGTACGCAATTCTTCGACTTCTTGCCGGATTTCCGGGGCAGTCGATCGACAGGCGTGCAGCGGCGGCGGTGCGGAAGTATTGACGGTTATCAGGCCGAAAAACGAGGAGATTTTAAAACCGAACAATATTAGATAGACTTGAATCCTGGAAGTACAATTAGTTCAACAATTACGATAAAAATCGGCCAACTTACGGGTAGCACAAGTAAAGAATGTTGACTAGAGGGTGGTTTTGGACGATATAATAAGCGTACCATGATAACAACAGACAGATTATCGTAAACAATATAAATCTGTAAATGGGGTTTGTTAGTGTAGACAAATTTGTAAAAATTCAGGCTTACTTGTACGACGTACAGACAAGATTCAAATATTTCGCTGGCACGAATTTCTCGAATAAATTCCGCCCAAAAATGTACACCAATCGTCGCGACAATAAAATCGCAATAAATCCAACTAAATTCAAATCGATTAGATAGAAATTCTAAAATCAATCAACTTTTATTAACGAGAATCTCGATGGAATTTCGAATTACCAAAGTTTGTCGGGTATACGAATTCGGTAGCCACCAAACTGTACGATAAAGATGTAAAAATTGTAAACCTCCAGTGATTAACGTGAATAAAAACATCAACAATTCGAAAAATAAATCATCATCGATCGGTGTATTGGGAAATGGGAAATGTTTCGGCGCTACCGGTTGTTCCAACAACGGTACCGTCGGTATATTACCACTCGTCAAAGCGGTATAACGACTATTCGAGTTATCGCTCAAATAATTCGGTATAATCGGCGGCAATGAGTTGCGTAGAGTACGCGGTAAACGGCGATTACCGCCTGGCATTCTCGATTGTAACTCTATCTATGAACACTGATAATTTTAGGTTAGAATGTCACAATGACAGTTGCAGCAGACCAATCAAAATCGAGCTTTTTGAGGTTGGTAAGATTGTACAGAAAATCGATTGGTTCGTGTAAAGCGGTTTATTTAAATCAATTCGAATCACTACCGGAACTGTAATCGACAAGATTTAGTTTTGTTTCTCTATTTGTAGTTTCCGGTTCGGTGATTTTACGCTTAATCCCCAAATCTTTCATTAGTGGATTATTTAGAATTTTTATCGCTCGTCGTTCTTTATCTACTGTAAAATTTGTGGTAGGTAATGATGATCGCGATAGGAGATCTTTGCGTGCGTTCTTCAAATTCTCTTCAATATCCACGGAAGGTTTCAATTTCATACTCAATAAATTCGCCACTTTACGATCATCTTCACTTTCGCCCAATAACGGTATGTCTAAGCTTGATTTTTTGAGTAATTTCTGGTTTTTAGCTTCAGTTTGTTTAATTTCACAATTTCGTTTCTATAATACAAGAAATTTAGGTGAATTCTCTTAAATTATTGGAGACTTACTCGAAATTCTTCACGTAATCTCTGATTGGCCGTATAATTATCGCCCCAACTAACTTCGTTTCTGTTGTATAACTGAACTAGTCTCGGTTTAGCGCTTTCATAATTTGTTTTGTCTTCAGTACCGTGTTCTAATTTAAACATAGAATCATCGAACATTCGTTTTTGAGTTTCTTTTGTTTCCGGTATAATTTGTTCGTTTTGCGTCGGGTCCCAACGATTTTCCTGACGACGTGCCCCCGACACTATCACATACTCCAAATTCTACAAATTTTCCCAATATTACAACCATAATTGCTTAAAATTCAATAAAACTACTACCCCAGGATCGGTTTTTATAACAAAATGGTTATCGCAAAGATGGCATTTCATTTTGAATTGATAAATCGGAGTCGTATAGTACATTCCGAGTTTCGTCTTTTCGGCATTGTAGCGTACACCCATTCCGATATGATTGTTGCAACCATCACACCAGATATTGTAGGGCATTTCGAAACGTACGATTATGATGCCAAGGTGGATTTTACGGGCACGTTCGCGTAATGCGTGCGTACCCAGGAATTTATTCAAACCACCAGCTTTCGGATCGTAATCCGGTGGGTAGTATTTATTCGTTCCTTTACGTTCACCCATTTTTAATCACCTTAAACAAACCAAAATTAATAAAAATTGTTATTAATATTAGAATTTTTCAGTTTACTAAAATTATACAATTTGAAGGTTTACAATAACATAACCCAACTTTATGTTGTCAAAAGTGTCAAAACGCAGTTACCAACTACGAAATGGAGAAGATGTATCTGTCTCGCTTTGTAATATAAAATTTGTTAGTTCTGTCTTTTTCTACTAGGGATAGTCGCATGCGCTGATTCAATTGACAAATTGGTGTAGTTAAGGCTGGTTCATATAATAATAAGAGCGTTTATCGCAACGATTTTTCTAATTTCGTGTTAATTTTTTAATTGATAAATATTATAAAATAAAATTAGTAAGAGTAAAGCCTAGTTTACATAGAAAACTATAAAAATAATACACTAGATTTTGGCGGTAAATTTGAAAATTTATATTTCGATCTAAATTTAAAATTAAATAAAACTCATCAAATATGGTGCAGAATTTATTAAAATTTCGGATTAACAAAATACAAAACGTGTATTAAAATGTGATTAATAAATTACTAGAACAACAACGAATTTCAGGGATTTTACCAGCCATAATTGGCGCCTAATCCGGTATAGGTGACGTGAGAAACAGCCGGGGCAGCTGAATAAGCAACACCGATGGCAGCTGGAGCTGCAGCAATAGCAGCTGGAGCTGTAGCAATCCTCAATCCTGGATTGCTGATACGTACATCAGCTTTCTGGACACTAGAGAATGGAGTATCGATGGTTTTACTATACGTAGAAATCTGGCCCAAATTACCAAAACTACGGATGATATTTTGTGATTGTGATGTGATTGCTGGTGTGGCAATTTGTGTGGCTAATGGGGTACCATAGGAGACAATCGGGGAGGAGTAGGAGATGTGGGAGACAGCAGGGGCAGCGGAATAGGAGATGGCAGCTGGAGCGGTAGCTGGAAGAAGGCCGGCTTTGACGATGGCCAAAACAGCAGCTAATACGATCAACTAAATTTAGAAATTGTTAATTATTTTGTTAATTATTGGATAAAATTGATTGAAACTTACTTTGAATGCCATTTTTGGTTGTTGTTTGTTTCGATTTTGAGTCGATACTGTGGTGGATGATAGTTGGTCCTTTTATATTGAATTACAGGTATGCCTTTAGGCTCATTTGTGTTACACTTTCGATTTCGTACAAGACGGGCCGGTTTTTCGGGTGGACAATACCACCTTGATTGAGACGAGATACACAGTTGTATTCTCTAACTTTTCGGCGATTCGTTACCATGACGATGCTGAAGAGCGATAATCTCTTTGATGAGTTTCTATCTCACTCTTTTGAGTACTATCATATTTATAATTGGAAAGAGACAAGAATAAAATAGATAATTCAAAAACACTGTTATTATGGTAACGAATCATCAGAAATTTAGAGAATACCACCAACAAATTGACGATTTGAGAAGCAAATGTTATAGGAGTTTATCGTTGAATGGGGTGAAACTCTATGCCTCTATTATTATCTAATTGGGGGTTGAAATTTATCCAAATTGTTATTATTGTTGTTTCTTTATTATTTATTATTATTTATTATTATTGCTGTAATTTAATTACAAATGACCTGAGAGTCCTACATTCAAAAATTATTGCCTTTCTTATTTGTTTATTTGTAATAACAACAAAAAATTTACAATTACACCAACAATAATGACGACGACATTTAAGAACTTGTTGTTTCGAGAATTCTGCCACTAGAATCGGATCAAGGTGAAAATCCTCCAATTTCAATCCACCCAAACAAAACGACAAAACAACAGCAAAAAATCCACCAAATTTCCAATCATTAAATTACCAAGAAGACAATAATCTACCACTAATTAGTATTAAATCAATAATTTACCACACGAATAGAGAGACGAATAAACGACCTGACCTGCTGTTCTACATTTCTTCCTACTAAACGAAATTCACAAAATGCACGGTGTCTTCTGCTACAGTTAGTTTGATGACTAAAGTCCCGCTAAGTATCAACTGAATTTGTTTAGTCTCGTCTAAGATTCGACACAAAAATGATCTTTAATTAATTTTATAAGAAGAATCATGGAAATTGTATTCTATCTCGTATTTCTTCAACAATATCTACAAGTAAACAGTTCACCTTTATTGGAAATTAGCGATATCTGGCAAAATAATAACAAGAATGATAGTGTTGCAGAATCATCGAGATTAGCTCGAGGTGAGTTGGAATATTTTCTTATAAATTTCAATCTAATTAATTTCAATTAGTTTTGAATTTCTTCCCCGTACCGGTCGAAGAAGAATGCCTATCGAACGATAATCGACGTAAAGGTAATGATTGCGATTAAGACAGCCAGAAGAAAAAAAATGTCAATTTTTAAACAAAGAATTCTTGCTTATTTTCCAATGGATTTTAATAATTTGAACGAGCCTTTCAAGGTGCATGAGGTGGGCCATTTCAGTTTTGAAAATCCGAATGTAATCTAGAATTACAAAAAGCAATTTGAAGTATTTTTTAAAATATTTTTTACAGTTGTTTTTAAATTTTCATGCATAATTTCATTAATATTGCTTGTTTTTCAATAGTTTTCAAACAGTAAATTGAAACCGCTTTCCAAATATATAAAGTAAAAATGGAAATTTGGAAACATATAGGAAATTCATCAGATTTCGTTCAGCTGGTTAAATTGAAAATTGTCTTTAAGAAATTCATGAGAATTTCTAAACTTTTCATCAATTTTCCGAAAAACTAACAATGCGATCGGAAAATTTCTTGCAGACTTGGAAAGCGCTTTCAATTTGTTATAAACTCTGTAAAAATCATTGTCAAATAAGCAATATTGGCAAAGTTATAAGAGAAAATATAAAAAATAGTCAACAAATACGGAAAAAAAGGTTTTTCGATTTCTTTCTTTAACATAGGACAGCGTACACATTTTCAGTAATGAAAACCGACCTGTAATGCTTCTTGAAATGCTCTTTTTTTTGCTGTTTAGATAATCCAAATCCGTTAGGAAACAGTAATCGCTTTTTTAATATTAGTATTTTTCCACGCACCGAATCGAAAAGTAGTGAATCTTCCCCTTAAATTTCCCTCTGTAACTCTAGATTACATACGAATTTCCAGAACTAAAGTAGGCCACCATATGCATCTTGAAATGCTCTTTCAAAATCCGTTTAGATCATTAAAATCCGTTGGAAAATAAACGAAATTTCTCTGTTTGAAAATTGTTGGTTCATTAGTAACAACATTTAAAATTTAAACAAATTTCAGGCGTCTGCATGAACGCGTACGAGTGCCGCATTCAGAGTGGCTCCTCGCACGGCCCTTGTGCCTTAGGTTTTGGTGTTTGTTGTGTATGTGAGTGGCTAAAATTGGAATAACTAAAGCCTTATTTTTACATGGTATCGATTTATAGTTACAGCCACCTGCCAGCAGCAAGCTTTCAACAACATCACCTATTTCGTCAATCCGGATTTCCCCGATTTGTCGCGGGATATGTCGGTGTGTTCGTTGGAAATTAAGAAGATAGATCCGGAAATTTCGCAATTACGCTTGGATTTCATACATTTCAATTTGGGTCAACCGAACCGCCGTACCGGAGTCTGCGAGGAAGACGTTTTCATTTTATCGAACGGTCGGCAGGCCGAGAATTTGCGCGAATTGAAACTATGCGGCTTAAATAACGACCAACACGGTATTTATTATCAGCAAAACCAATAAATTCTCTAAAATTTTATAAATTTTACAGTTTATTTCGATGTCGAAGATGTAGAGGAGACGATTACAATAACAATGAATTTAAGTAAACGTATCGTATCCCGTCTGTGGGAGATTCGTGTAATTCAAGTACCGTTCATACAGCGGGCGCCCAGTGGTTGTCTACAGTACCATACCGGTCCGACTGGTGTAATACAAACGATGAATTTTGCTGATAATGGGCGCCATTTAGCCGATCAGGATTACACGATTTGTATGCGTCAAGAGGAGGGTATGTGCAGTATAGCGTACGAACCGTGCGATGAGAATTCGTTTAAAATCGCACCAAATTTGGACAATTCGACAAATCCGGAACCATCAATTGTCGGCGATATCGAGGAAGGTTCTGGTGATGGCGGGTTACAATCGGCGCGCCAAATCGAATCGAATTGTAACGATCGGATAGTCTTACCTTGCGATTCCGATGATTTATTGATGGTTATTATAATTTTATTTTATAACGATTGATTTATTTTCGATTTAATTTTGTAGATGGATAATCTAGAACCGGGTTCTTGTAATGTTGTCCATTGTGGTGAATCGTTTTGTCCACAAAATGAGGGTTTATGTCGTGTTGAAAGTAGTGCAAAACCGTTTACAGTCGGTGTACATTTCGGACCGAGTGCTCGAGAAGAACTACCGGATGATAATTTGGGCATGTGTTTGATTTATGAACAATTACCGTGTGATTTTTAACAAGTAATTGTTTGATTTTAGATGCTTCAACTACTAGTCATTTTGTTAAAATTGAAATAAATTTACAATTTTTATTAATTTGTCTATATTTTAAAAACAAATCTTATTATTTCATTTCTTATCATTTGAGAAATACCTTGGGAAGAACATTTTAGCAAAAGTTGGACCTTGTAGCTCACCAGAAATGTGATTAAAAACGCTTCTTTTGGACAATTTCGCGATTTTTACCATCACCTACATACTTACAATGACTAAGAATGACACAAAGGTCCCAATAAAGTTGCCTATATTCGTTGCTTTGAATTTGTATTGTGATAAGTATTGCAATATTGTTCAAAGAAAGCTTTTAAAAAAATTAATTGCCATATGAGCTCTGGCATTCAACTTTTGTTAAAATCTCCACTAGGGATTACGCTATAGATTTTCAAAATAGTTTTCTAATTGCTTACCGGATTGTAACAAAAACTAAAATCTGGACTGGAAGAATTTTAAAAACCTTTAGACTCTCTTCAAATGATTCGAAATAAAATTTGTCAACAATTGCTATCATTATTTAGAATCAAAACTTGTTAAGGCGTCGATTCACAACTCGAAAAAAAGTAGAATATTCCATTTTCATTTTTCACTCAAAACTCAAGTTTTTAGGCTCATTTGAAAGAGCATTACAAGGCACATAAGAAAAACTATAAATTTTTTGGTAAATGTTGTGGAATTTTGAGTTACAGAGTCCGGTTCAGTAAAATATGGACATTAAGCTATAAAGTGTACCAACTCTTCTATTTTTTAATTGAATGAAAAAATTTATACAAGAATTCGATTAAATCGATTAAAAAATAGAAGAGTTATTAGACTTTACAGCTTACTGTCCATACTTTACTGAATTGGACTGTAGATGAAAATCTAGAAGCATGTTGTTTCCGTATTTTCCCTTATAACAGCTAATATTAATTTGTTTGCAATGAATATAGAATAAATCGATAGCAAATTACAAGAACGAAATATCTGGGAAATTTGCAGATCAATTCGGTAGTTTTAAAACGGAAAAGAAAGATTCAAGTGCGCAGTTTTAAAGATGTCACATTTTCTGGACATAGATGCTAAGTGGAAGGAAAAATCCCAGTTGAATTTAAATCAATATTTTTCTAATTTAAAGTAATTACGATTTAAATAAATACATTCGAAATACGTATGAATAATCTAAATGATTAGATATAGTCGGGTTATCAATGAAATTTTAATATTTTGATTTGCTACAACAACAAATAGATGACAAATCAATAATTTCTTATTGTTGATAGTTGTTCATGTAAAAATTGTAATTGTAATATTAACAATCATTGCAACTATCAATCCACCAAGTGTTCAATCCATTGAATTAATTCAATTCTCTAGATTGTCTCTTTTAAAACAACACGATTGTGTAACAAGAATCAATCTGAATCTTGTCGCATAACGTACGACTCAGAATTTAATCGACATTAAAACTAAAATAGAATGTATTTGATATTAATTTCAATAATTGTAACGTTATTATTGTATTTTGTGGTGAAAAAATGGCAAGAACAGAACAAATATTGGCAACAGAAAGGCGTAAAATCTCTACCATCATTACCGATTGTCGGCAACATGTCCACATGGATTTTACGACAAGAATCCATATCAGAATTGATTTTAAAACTCTACAACCAATTCGGAAACGAACGGTAATTATTGTGAACAATTTCTATATTTGAAATCCCCCCAATTTTCTTGTAGTTATTTCGGAATTTTCCAATTAACCATACCGACACTCGTTGTAAAAGACCCGGAATTAATAAGAACAATAACGATAAAAAATTTCGACCATTTCATCGACCACCCCGGATTTGTATCAGCGGATATCGATCCGTTATGGGGTAAGAATTTGTTCGCCAGCAAAGGGAATCGTTGGCGTACCTTACGACAAACGATAAGTCCGGTTTTTACGAGTAGTAAGATGCGGATGATTTTCGTATTGATGGACCAGTGCGTCCAGGATTTCATCGATTATTTCAACAAACAAAACCGAGATTTGATTGAAATCGAAATGAAAGATTGCCTTCAACGGTACACAAATGACGTGATCGCTACGACAGCTTTCGGTATTAATTGTAACTCGTTGGAGGATAAAAATAACGAATTTATGGTGAATGGGCGCCTATTAACCGACTTTACAGGAGTCAAACGGTTATTATTTTTCATTCATTCTAATTTTCCAACATTAGGGAAGGTTTATTTGTCGATTAATTATAGTAATTTGTAATTTAATCGGTTTTAATTTCAGTTGTTGAAAATCAAAATCGTACCGAAGAATGTGGGCGATTTCTTCACCGATATCATCAAAGAAACCATCAAAATTCGTGAAGAACAGAACGTAATCCGTCAAGATTTGATCCATTTGTTGTTACAAGCGCGCAAAGGTAAATTTCGTGACGATTTAAACGATTCGAATTCAGTCAAAACCGGCTATGCTGAAGTGGAAGAATTCGAAATGGATCCATCGAAAAAACAAGAATTTCTAACAGATGAAGATATCGTTGCTCAAGCTTTAATATTCTTCTTTGGCGGTTTCGATACAGTCTCATCACAAATGAGTTTCGTGTGCTATGAATTAGCAGTAAATCCCGCAGTACAGGCGAGATTACGTGACGAAATTCAAACGACTTTAAATCAAAACGGTGGCCAAATCAAATACGAAACTCTCTTGGGGATGAAATATCTCGATATGGTGGTGAATGAAACGATGAGGAAATGGCCACAAGCCACCTTTATAGATCGTATTTGTACAAAACCCTTCACTATAGAACCGGAATTAGACGGTGAACAATCAGTTACGATTAATATCGGGGATGTTTTGTGGATACCAATCTATGGAATCCACCACGATCCGGAATATTACCCGGATCCGGATCGTTTCGATCCGGAACGTTTCAATGATGAGAATCGTGAGAAAATCGGATCGTTCACTTATATGCCATTCGGTTCCGGTCCTAGGAATTGTATCGGTTCGAGATTTGCGTTATTAGAGACGAAATTGTTGATATTTTATTTGGTGAGGAATTTCGAAATTGTTCCGGTTGATAAGACGCAAATTCCGTTGAGATTGCAGAAGAATAATGTCCAAATGAGTGCAGAAGGCGGACTCCATCTGGGTCTCAGGAAGATTAAAAATTGAATATTTGTTGTAGATTATTTTCTGAAATTTTAGAATAAATTAAAACTAACAATTTTAGGGATCGCATTAGATAAAATACATTCCACTAAATTTTGTCTAATTTTCCGGGTAACTAACAATGTGATCAGAAATTTCTTTGCAGATTTGTAAGACGCTTTCAGTTTGCTACACTTTTTGTGAAAACCTTCGGAAAATAAGCAGTATTGGTCAGGTTATAAGGTAAAACATAAGAGAACTGAAAATATGTTAAAATTTAGATTTCTTTCTGTAACTAGCCCGAAATGGTACTTGCCGTTTTTCAAAACGTTGATTTGAATTACAGACGAAAATCTAACATGTTTTTTTCGTATATTTGTACACTTTCTTATATTTTCTCTTGGCCAATTTTGATTATTTTGCAAGAATTCNCTTGAAATGCTCTTTCAAATGCCGTTTAAATCATTAAAATCCGTTGAAAAATAAATGAGTAGGGTTGTTTTAAAAAATGACATATTTTCTCGCCTCACTGATGCTGGCCTTTAATAAATTTATTTAATAAATTATCAATGTTTAACATGTAATATATTTGTATAAAGAATAATCTAGGTGAAGGCTGTGAGCTGTTGGTAATAAATTAAATATTGTTTTGGTTGTTATAATTAGAAATAATCATTATCAGCTTTAATTATTTACATAAATATTTTGTGCTCAATTTTTTTTTGCAAAATATTCAATTTGAAATTATTAATGATAATGATAAATAATAGAACAAAGTATTTGTTTAATAAAGAAAAATCAAAACGGAATTTATCTCTGTATTTAAAACATACAATTATTGAACGATTAGGAGAAATAAAACTATTTCTTATAAAGATATTCGAAATTGTTCTAAACCTTGTAACAGTTTTGACATTTGATCATCAACATTGGACTCTTCTGAATTCAAATTCAACTTCATAATTTGCAAATCATCAACACTAACATCTTTATTTTGAGAGAATACGGAGATTAAAATATCGACGATCTAAAAAAATACAAAAAAAAATTTTATTTTCATTTGTTCAAATATAGAAAGTGAGTCTTTGCGGAACTAGATCGGCAAAGTCGCAAATAATGAACACTATTTTTTCTACGACGATCGGACGGAAATGTAATCCACCAATCAGAGTTCAAGATCTACTCATCTACTATTGGTCAGAAAAATAGTCCACCAATTAGAATGAAGGATTTAGCGCGATTATCTACTTACGACCGAAATTGTCTCAAATACAAGCAAAAAGTGAACAGTTTCCGTAGAAGAAAATGATATATTGAGTATACTATGTTAATCTTGCTCGCAGTTTGGTCACTTTTGTGAACGTAGATCGCTTTTTGTTTTGACCATTTGTCGGTAATGCAGATTGCTGTCGATTAATGAATTTCTTTCAAAATTTGTAGCATTTTATTTTATTTTTAATTTATTTGTGCAAATAGATGAAATATCAAATGAAAATTTGAATATATTTTTTTCATTTATTCACAATTTAGTAATCTGCATTACCTACATTCCCCACAAAGTTGATTTTAAAAATATCTCAAGAATCTATGATGGAGAGGGTCTGTGGAGATCATTTTTAGCAAAATTTGAGCCTCGTAGCTCATTTGAAAGTTGGCCAACAAATTTGAAAAGACTCTCGTTTTCTTTATGTTATTCTCAAATATGGTGAAAAATTAAATAAATTAGAGCAATTATGGAGTCATTGTGAATTCTTGGACCAATTTCCCAATGAGCTATAGGGTTCAAATTTTGTTAAAAATGATCTCTGGTGACCCTTCTTTTAATCCTTAGATAATTTTTTTTAATTGTTTGCCAAATAATGGAATTTTTCGTCTAATTGTGAGGTTAAACACTTGACATATACAAGATGAGTCAAAAGGATGGCTTATTTTTAAAACTAGAAAAAATTCTAATTAATGGAAACTGAAAAATTACGCCTGAAATCTAACTTATAAAATCTAAATCGAGAAAAACTAGGTACTTTGTTTTTAATTAAATGATAATTTGACAGATTATACNAACTATTAACGCTAGACCATGGGTCATATTATCAAAGTCCATTTCATTTGCATCATAAAATCTAAATATGGAATAAGAAATATACCATTCCATTTAAAATAAGAAAGTAGGGTGCACTACTCGATACTCAGGGGGTTGATACAACAACGAAAATATGTATGATGTAGTTCAGGTCGAAAAACGGTTGTATACCAAATTCCAGAAACTTTTATCAATTAGAACTTGTTATACTCTTCTAATAGGCCAACCATTTGGCTCACTCTGTATATTTTATAATAATGATAATTTACCAATTGTAATTCGGCCCGGACTTGGATCATTTCAACCGATCCCTCACGCCAACTTTTATGCAACAATTGCAATTTACTTTTAGCCAATTGCAACGGATTCTTTCCATAAATATCCAATTTCCTAACATCAGCACCGGCATTCAATAATAACGAAATTATCGACAAATTGTGCGTACAAGCCGCCACATGCAGGGGTGTATTCCTTAACGAATCACATTTATTCGGATCAGCACCATTATTCAATAAACATCGAACGATATCAGTGTAGCCCTTACTGGCTGCTATGTGTAGCGCACCACGTCCATAATCGTCCGTGTAATTGGGACTTGCCCCCAGGGCTAAATTGGCTTTAACGGCTTCAAGATTATTCTTGGAGGTTGCACACAACAATCTCAAATCTCGCAGATTGTTTAAACGATGCTTGATTGTTGCATTTGCTTTGTATTTTTGTGACTTCATATCAATATGTAAATTGCATTGTTTATTTGTTTTATTTAATTCACTATCACTATGTGATGATGATGATGATGATGACGATGATGATGATATTGGCGTAATTTTTGGCATTTTATTTTGTAATCGATTTCATCCAAAATAAACAACTTTTTATTTATTTGATTACAACAATTGCGACATTTGTTATGTTGACAAGGTTATGTAAACAAATCAATGTTGCCAAATTTAAGCCTAACAATCTAATATTTTTGTTTTTGTAGAATTGTGTGTGATATGATTGCAAACTTACAAACGAACAATACGGTTATTAATATACTATTAGAATTAGTAAACTTTTTAATTTGCTATTAAATCAGTGGATTAATTAAATAATAATAATCGTAATGCACACGTTGGCAATGATGTACAAGATGTAGACACGCATTGACGCATGCGCCTCTGGTAATTTCCATGACAATTACCACAGAGAGAATAAGAGAGAATAGCCAATTCTAGAGACGGTCGAATCAACGCCTCCATTAACGAGGTATGTGAATCAATTCTTACGCGGCAAATTTGAAATAGTATATCCGTAATTTTCCTGTTTTTGAATTTGTAGGTAAAGAAACAGCATCAAATATAAATTGTATTTGATTTTTGTTGAAATTGTACTATGGCCGTTAAATTCATTGAAAAATAAGTATTATTAGTTAAGTTCTAGAGCTTCCAATTAGAAGAACGACATTCTTGCTCGTAAATTTCTTTATTGCTTTACCATTT